>VZRH01004153.1:371073-419351 GCA_013397555.1 Urocynchramus pylzowi | reverse complement strand
CCATGCCATCCCATCCCATGCCATGCCATGCCATCCCATCCCATCCCATCCCATGCCATCCCATGCCATCCCATCCCATGCCATGCCATGCCATCCCATCCCATCCCAGTGTCATGCCCAACATACAGAGCTGTGGGGAGAAGGAGGAAGGGGGGACTTTCTGGATGATGGAGTTTTTCTTTCCAAGTAACCAATAACAGGTAGCAAACCCCAGCAAACCCCAGATAATTTCCCAATTGCCCTTGGGAAATTANCCTTTTCTGCCTCTCACCCCAGCCACCCCCCAGTGAGGGGCCAGGTGGGCACAAGGCAGGACAGCTGATCCCACTGACCCAAGGGATGTNCAGATAATTTCCCAATTGCCCTTGGGAAATTATCTCAACTCACAAGTTTCCTCACTTTTGACTTTCCAATTCTCTTTCCCATCCCACTGTGAGGGAGTGAGCAGGAGGCTGCATGGGGCTGAGTAGCAGGCTGAGTTTAGCCAAGACAAACTGTTAATTAACTATGAATTAACTGGGGAGAGGTCATAATACTGAAAATATTTTCACATAGAAAAAACCTTTTTGAGAGCACAATTAAAGCCTAGCTCTGAAGGTTTAACAATTACTCTAATTTATGCATATCCTGATTTTATGGGTATTTGCCCTTTCTGTGAAAGCTACTTTTTTACAGAAAAGCTTTATTCATATAAAGGCTGTTCTGGCAGAACTATTCAGAGAGATTGAATCCCTTTGAAGCATCCAGAGCAAAACAGGTTCATTTCAGCAAGGTCAATTTGCTTTTCTGGCTTCAGAGTGTGCAGGATCCAACCAGCACAGAGTGTGCTGCCTCTGTCACTGCAATCCTCTTCCAAACCAGCTCACAGTGCACATTTAAAACAACTTTTAAACTGAACAAATGTAGTGCAGGTTTCCATCAGAGCTGGATCCTTTTAAACTGAAGGAGGTCTGAGGAGGTTTACCTATGTGGGAAACTTTTAATTAAAAAGCTGCTGAATGTCTTCTTTTGCTGACAGGGATAGACAAACTGCTCAAGTACCCATTCAGTCAATGAAGTTTTACTTTTTAAAGTGTGTACTTAGCAAAACCCCAAAGCCTGAATATTTGACAATAGCCAATGCCATTATGCAGTTTGGTACTACTTTGTGTGCATGTTTTCAGAGCTAGAGCTGTTAATGTGTAGCCTGTTGTAAACATTACTCTAGTTTAAAGAATATGTTAAAAAAAAAAAAATTGTTGCAATTACAATCCAAAAGACCATTACACCTTAAAAGCCTCCTGTCAACAAATTTAAGGATATTCAACCTCCATCCCCACAGTTCCCCTCTTATCCATACAGGCTAAGGTAAAAATTTTTAGGCTGTCTTTGCTGGATTGGAGAAAGCCCTTCAGAAAAATCAGATTTCAAATTCCCCATGACTTGACATCAGCCTTCACAGCAACTCACAGGACAGTGCCAGCTTTGTGCACAGCTCATCTGTGCTGCATGTTCACCTGAGAGACTTCAACAGAAAGTTAAGGAAACACTGAAAAAGAAAACATTCATGGGTTAATTAGCTGCATATTGAAACTGTCTGGTGAGGCTTTCATAAACTGCTCTGTGAGTAGAGAGTAACTGGGAGCCTGACACTTTGGTGACCTAAAGGATCAGATCAAAGCAGGCAGAAGTCAAACACTGCCTGCACAGGCTCTTGCTCAAGGAAGTTTTAACAGCACTGGTCAGGTGTTATTAAATGATACCTTCCTTTCAGAGAAAATTTAGATGGAAAAATTATAGTAAGAAGTAATCCAAGGGGAATTTAGGCTTTTTTTTTTTTTAATTTCATAGAACTCTGAGTTTGTCTGGGGCTTTTTATGTGCTTTTTTTTTTTTTTTTTTAAGACTAAATGTAGCAGCTTAAGTGCAATAATGCATTGTATAAATACACTATCAGAGCAGGCAATTAATAACAGAGAAATACTGGAAACAGATTATTCCCCAGTGCACACCTGCTGCTTAATTGAAGGCACAGTCAGTAGGGATATCCATAGGAATGGGTATGATCCTGTTATTCAACCTGTTTTCTATCCTATAGGATTAAAATATAGGCAATCCTGCACAACACATCTGCACGTGAACTACTTATTCACTTTCTTTTTTAGAGGAAATTGAGACTACTGGCAACCCTAGTGCACAGTTCATCTCAGCATAATAAAAGAAAAACAGGGAGACTTTGCCTCACCCTCTCAAGATTTAGAGAAGCCTGGATTTATGCAATTAAAATGACAACATTCTGTGATTTCTGCTTGTATTGTTGACATCACAAACAATGATGCAGTGAGAGCTGTTTAGATGTTGCCTCTCCAGCTGAGCTGGTTGCTACTGAGATGGAGACAAAAAGTCCTGTGGGATGAGCAGGTGAAATTTATTCTTGATGTCTTTATTGAGCCTAAGAGCAACCCTTGTTCCTATTCCCAGTGGATTCTGTTTGCTGGGAGGTGCACTAAGGACAGTGGATAGTGTTTCAGCTATCAAGTAGTTGCCAATATGCATCTCACCCCACCTGATTTAGCATAAATAGACCAACACTTCCAAAACACTTCATCCAGGGCCTCTTTTCAGATTACTTGCAATTCCTACAAGGCTTGATCTCCTCAGCCATGTCTCTAGACAAGCATTTCAGATGATGAACTTCTCACTGAATGGCTATGACAGCTGCTCTGAGATTTACAGCTGTCTTGAGCTTGAAGTTATTGAGCAATTTAGTGCTGCACTAATTGGCAAAACAGTCTTGTCACCTTCCCCTATACAAAAAAAGCTATTCAGTCTTAGGCCTAGTTCTAAAATAAGTAAAATTACAGGTAAGCTGTGTAATTTATACACAGGCATCACAGAAAATTCTTCAATGTAACAAAGTTCCTTTCTGCACAGAGCTAATTTAACCCAGGCTTAATTGTACCTCAATGCTCCATGGATCACATGAATTCCTGGCTAGCAAGCAGGAATTCTCAGATGAAGACAAAGGCTGTATCCCTGGGGTACTTCTGAACATCAATGAACCATCAACTTAATTTTTTATGTTAGGGTTTTTTGTAGGTCCTCTACCTAACAGTATGAATAAGGCAGTGTCATAAGTGCTCCAAAAATTAAGGCAAGGAGAGGACACAGAGGTAGGACACATCTCCAAAGAGGGAGAAAAAGTCAGTGTTTCTATAGAACTACATGAAAAAAGTATTTTCATTAAAATACAGTCAGATAGACCTTACTCAAAACTTACTGGGTTATTACAAAGCAAAAGAAGCACTAGGCAAGGTACTTTAAATGCATGAAACCTTGATGTAAGCCATAGATCATGGACAAGATGTAGGAGACAAAAATCAACAGCATGCCTGTTGGGAGCACCTGAAAAATGTCTGCAGGGTGACACCTGAATGATTCAGGTCTCAGATATTTAGCAGTGCCAGTGCAAGCCTGGGTGAGCTCTGTGCTGTGCTCTTTAGCCATCTCTCAGAGCTGAGGATGCTGGCAGGGCTTTGCTCCCTTCCCAGCGTGGGTTTAACTGCTCAGCAGTGCTTGGCAGCCACGTCCCTTGGCTCAGAGCTCCTCTCCATCCCCTCCTGGCAAACCTCTTCAGGGTACCATTCCCCATATCTCTCCTTCCCAGAAGCACAGTGGCACAATGCAAAATTTCAGTGCTAGGAATCAGCACATAGCTCAGACCAGCAGGATGAATTTGTTCATCTCTGTGGTGCCGTATCCTGGTTTGCCACTCTTGCTCCCAAGGGATCCTAATATTGTTTGACATTTAGGTTTGAAATTGAAAAACCTGAACTACAGCAATAAAAAGGCAAATACTAAACCTCTGCATTTCCTGGTGAGTATAATTCTGCCTCGCTGTAAAGAAGTTTGGGGCACACCAGTCAGCTGGGCCCCCTGTAAGAATTAAACATCTGCTCTGGCACCCACAAAAAATATTAAGTCAAAAAACCTGTTTCAGGAAAGAGCAAAGAGCTGAAACACCTATTTTGGCTTATAGTTTCAGAATATAATGTCTTAATTCTGCCTAAATCCTGCCTTAGGCATGGAACTGTTTTCCAGATCTAGCCCTTAGGACTTGTAAAATGTAATGACAAATGCTATGTGTAACAATTGTAAGTGACATGCAGTCTCATGTATGCCATGCATACTATTCCCTTATGCTACTCCACTCTCACACCTAACAGAAATATTACAGATTTACAGCTGACTTAGGACAGCAACAGATCAGAATCTGATCCAGGCAACACACAGAACTGTTGCTGAGGATCACACAAGCAGAGTTTTTGTAAAAGCCTTCACTGTGTGATGTACCTGGTAAATCACTGATGAGAGGAAATATGGAGCCATTCCTTCTAAAATATATATTATCTTCCTATTAGAGATAGCTCTAAATCTCACTTTTATCTCTGAAAGTCTCTGACCTCTGGCAAGTCTCTGCTTCCAAATTTAGAGTAGCATCTGAATTTTGCAGCTGGTCTTTCCATTCATAATGAGCCAAGTCAAAACTGAATACATCCAAATTAGAGGGGAGTATCAAACTCTGGACTCACATCTGAGTTGTGCAGCAGAGGCCTCTTTCAAGCTCTCATCATGAACATGTAGCCATGATGTACAATAACCTATTAAAATCACCCAGATCTTTTTTCACAGGAAACCCAGGTAATCCTGCACCAAACAGTTGTTAGTGATATTAAGCACAAGTTGTCTCACATATTAATTATTTGTTAACACAAATTAATCAGCCTAAATTTCTGATGCACCAGACACTTGTGATTGACAGGAGGGTGGGGATCAGAGCTGTACTCAAGCAAGATCTACTGGAAGTGAATAAAAGAAAAGCCATCACTCCTCTGTGAGTCTGTTATCTGCTTTGCCAATTCTGTTAAAAAAAAAAAAAAAAAAGGCAAAAAAATACATAAAATTCACCTCTAGAGAGAAACCTAAAGTTCAGTTGCTCCTCCCATTTCTATTTGCAGCTTTCTTCTCCTAATGTCAACTCCATCTGTCTTCCACAGGAACTTAATGTCTTTTGAATAGTGTATTTAATCACTTGTGAGTTTGTCCCCTTGTTTGGCTGTACTGTGCCCTTCATCTGTCAGCTTCAGAGCTCACCACACAGAGCCCCCTCCCTCCCCCACCACGGATCTTGTCCCTCCTTTTCAGTATACTGCATTTTATCAGGTCACTCTATTGTTGTCCTGAGGTTACTTGGTTAATTTTTTTTCCACCCAATGTGACTCATTTCTGCTAAGTAACCATTTGACCCAGGCTTGTTCTCTCTCCTTGCTCTCTCTTCTTTTCTATCTCTAGTTTTACAGAGAATCCTCTCTGTCTTCTGCTTTACAGGATGTCTTCAGTGCCTGGTCTGGCATCTTTGTGCCTATAAAAAGTGTGATTTTTCTACTTGGAGCAGAGAAGGACTTAAAAATACAGGAAGTGTCTCTTCCAGTAGCAGCAGTTTGTTTAGTGCAGGGCTGTTGTTACACAGTGATTTACTTGATTGTTTTTTTAAGAATCATTTTGCATTATTAATTTCTGATAAATAATCAAGAAGCACACTCAAACTCCATTCACTCACTCATATTCTAAATGAATGCTAACATACAGAGCATTCTTCTCCCTTATGGATATACAGGAGTTCTAAACAAGTACTATTCTTCCTCTTGTAATTTTGCATCTATAGTTGCAGGGAAATACATAGCTTTTCAACCAAAAATCTTCATGGCTGGAACACCATTGACATTTCTTTCTGGCTGCTACAACAGTCTACCCATGGTACTGCAAAATCCAGGTACCACAGAGAAAAATCAACCAAACACCACCAGACATAAGTGAGTTTTCTTTGTTTTTCTTTACCTCCTTCATTATCCTCAGGTGTTTCAGTGTGGCTCCACTTTAGGAGAAGGCAACATTTCTATCAACAGTCAATTAGAGGTGTCAGTCAAGTTTGGAAATAGGTCCTAGTGTATTTATTGGAGATAAACCCTCCAGAGCTCTGACTAGAGAGATGCTTTTGCAAATTTGGGAATTTGTGCCACTGGAGAACTTAGCCCATGTTTTGCTATGTTTTAATCTGAGCCCAGAGCATTGTGGGACATGGTTTGAAGATTTTATTCAGATATATTCAGTAAAGCCCAGGTATATTTTGCAATGTTCTTCCTCTGTGTAAACAGATATGTGGTGTTGCCTTCCAACGTCAAACCACAAGGAAGCTGATGGAGCTATGAAAAATATAAGCTGAAACAACAGTTCTTAATTCTCCAGATGACCAGAATCACTCTCCAAAAATATTGCTGGACTGTCCAGTTTCTGTGTTTGGTCCCTCTAGGAGCAAGCTCCATGTGAAGCTTTGATTCAATGCATTTCCATTTGCTTGTGCTATAATATTTACCCACTTTATTAGAACAATTGTCCCGCTGCTGAATGGAACTAAACTTTTGCATCAGAAACCAAATATGCTAAATATGTTTTGCTTTGGCTAAAATGTGCTTATGTTAGCAAGGTAGCAATGGGGACATCTCCATTCTTTGCTGCTCACAGGTCTGGATCACAACCCTGTTCCCTGAGGGCATGTAAGGGATGTCAGAAAGATAATCCCACTCCACTCCTGAAAAGTGAGCCATGGCCATCTCCAGTTATTAACATTGCTGGGGAGCACAGTCACAGAAAACACACTGGCCTATCTATTTTTCATTAGTTACCCATTACACATTTACTACTGAAGGGAAATAACCTTAATTTATTGGAAAAGTGAGAGCTTTTACAGCTACAGTAAAGCCCATCTCCTCTCCTGCTGGTGAATGACATGATCCTAAACCATCCCAAGGAAACAATTACAGCTGCATCCTGTATTCTCCTGGAGAAATGGGGGAAAATGTACAGATCCAAACCTTCCCTCAGCTGAGAAGGAAAATGTAAAAGTTTCTTAGACTTCCAGGCACTAACCATCCCCAGAGAAGCAAATTAATATTGCTTCTGAAGTAGTTTTTTGCACAAGCATGAAGGACTGATTTCAATAGACTCCACAGCATGAACAGTTGCTCATTACAAAAAGAAAAATGCCAAATAAAAAAGCAAACCAAAACCTTACAGACTCAAAACCTTGTGCTTACATTAGATTCTAAGCCATTCTTATTTCAGCCCATATCCATTTTTCTCACAATTGATAATTCCACAAGAAACAGATTCAAATTCAGTATTTGCCTTTTCTTTTTCTCCCAACTTTCCCCCATACTGTTTCTTCCAGAGAATCCACAATGTTGAATCTGTCATTATGTTCATTTCCATGGCAACAAATGGGATGCCATAAAGAGAGTTTTAATCCAAGGACAGAATGGTAGATAAAAGTTAGATTCTGAAACAGAGAATTCTTGCTCAATATCAAAGGTAATTACAAAAGGACTATAGAAGATTACTTGTTGAGCTAATTTTATGCACACAGAAGTTTCCTTCTCTTCACAAAGGACATTCTCACCTTTAAGTGCTGAACTCTCAGAATAATTTTTTATGGGTAGAGGTGATTTAATATGCTAATATTTATCTCATTTTTCTTGATTATATGACATGCATCTTTTTTCTTATCAGCTGATAAGCTAGTTTATATTAAAATATGAGTAGAAGATGTTATGCTTGATTATCCTCAGTGGCATCTGCTTATTTCAGTAGGCTGTGGGGAAACACAATTTATGTTGAGCAGAAAAAGGCATATTTATAGTGACTTCCAGCCTGATGGATTCCCCCACCCTTAACAAACCAGCCTGGATCCAAAAGAAGTTAAATTTTTCATGATATCTTGATACCTCCAAGTTTTTCAAGTCCCATGGGGGTGCTCCTAAAAGGATCACATGGGACACAGTCCAAAGAAATGCAGCCCTTTATCACCACCTTTCTGCAGCTCAGCACCTTAACCAGCCTTTGCTGCAGCCAGACCCTTCTGTGGATCTGGAAATAAATAAATTGGAAAATATACAGTTTACTATCACTGGAACAACCCAAAGCTTTTGCAAAAGGACTGTTAATAGCCAATAAAAAATAAAATACAGACATATTTCTCCTAACAATTCCAAATTAGCCAGAGACTGCAAATGTAGTTTGCTCAGGAGGCATGCTGCAATCACAGCTTACAGACTTCTGTCAAGCTATGTACTATGAGGAAAAGGAAATAAAGTCTAAACCCCACTGTGAAACAGCATTAAGAAAACACATTAAGAAAATGTTGTGGCACAAACTGAGGTAAGTGATAAAAGGAGCACATAAAAGCAAATATTATACAAATTTTTTTTTTCTAGGGTTTAGGCACACCAGGCTACCTAGTTAAATCCCTTTTTAATGTGGCCTGCTTGAGAATCAGAGTGCATATGGCAAGGTTCTGTCCCACCAGGTGCCTCCTTTGATGGTGCTTTTTACCTCAGCCCTTATGTCCTTTTAACTACAGCCTTTGTATTTCCAAATTCACTTTTCTACAAACATCACAGAAAACGTAAAGAAGTATTGAGGGAGCATTCAAGGTAAGATTTGAACCTAACTCTGAAGTTTTGAGGGGATGAAAGAGACTGGTGGAAGTTTCCTAAAAAAATCTCATTGGAAACTTGATTTAACTGGAAAATAACTGACACTTCAGAAAAGTGGATAAAAAACCCTTCTTAAGAAATCCTCCAGTAAGATAAAACTTGTCTAGTCACACAATGTCTCACCACTCACTGAGCAATAAAAGCAGAAATGACAACCACATGAAATTATATTACGTGGAGTAGCTTGAAGCCTGTTCAGAAATTCAGTTTTATGCTCTCACCAAAGCATTTCATCTTCTAAATTACATATTAATTTTAAACTTTTTGTCTCTGTTCTTGCTTTGGTTATAACAGAATTGGGTTTGAGTCTGCTTTGGGTCTGTGTTTTGGATTTTTGCTGGAGAGGGTGTTGATAACCCAGGGATGTTTTGCTACTGGGAACAGTACAGATAAATTAATAAATCTTAATACTATAATTATAAATAATTTTCAATTTCCAATAAAAGCAATGCCATTTTTCAGAATGATATGCCTCTTTCTTGATTTAAATTATGCCTCCAAGGGGCATTTTACATATCATTGGTTTTTTTTCTTTGGTCAAAAATTTTCTTGTGTGCTTAATACTGAATGGATAAACTATTATCTATAGAACTTGAGCCAGAATTAAGATCCATAGGAAAAAATCCATCCAGAGGACTGTGTGCTCCTTTTCATATTAAGAAAATCACTTCAGTCCAAGAAACTGAAAAATTAGCAGTGGGGGAGGGTAGGGGAAATGTGCTTTTTTGAGTGAATTTGAATGTCCCATTTTAATAATGAATTTGTCACCTTTTTTTATGACCATAAAGTTCAAAAACCTACTTATTTCAAATAGAAACTCCAAACAGCCTCTTATGCCTTTTCTTACAATGCCATTTTAATTGTCTAAAGTCACAAACCTGAGCCTCCAGGGAAGGCAGTATGCACTGTCCAGCTTCTATGTGTGACTTGCTAGAGAGGGAGGAATCTGTGATGTTGTTGTGTTAATCCTTTGAGATTACACATTAAATATTTTTTCCATCCAGATACACAAAACAATCAAAATAATAAAATAATAAAATCAAATAATCAAATAATAATATTTTGATAGTTACCACAAATTGCTTTTTCTAGGCTCCAGCACGTAACCCACCAAGTGATCCTTAACTTCTCCACACAGGACTCACAGGGAAGCCTGTGGAAGTACATTTCTGTAGAAATGTTTCCTAGAAATGTCTTTTTTATAACTGCTAAAATGCCTAAAGCAAATCACACTGTGTATTGCAAGGAAGCTCATGGGTAGATGCTCGAATGTCTTTATTTCAACAAATGGAATACATATATTCCCCATGTTCTTTCATTTAGATCTCAGTGATACTTTTATATCTTCTTTGCTTGCTTTTTTAATCATTTACAGCCTCTGAGAAAAATAGGACTAGTCCTCTATAAAGTGGTATGTGAAAAGGCAGCTCTACAGTGCTTCTTGCACCCTAAATGTTACATTTGCACATAGTTAATAGCAAGGCATTTAAAGAACAGTGCAATACTAGTTTTCATTCAGCTGTCACTGAGGGGAACAAGAAACCCACCTATCAAAATTTAAGGCTTATTTCGTGTCTGCTTCATGCCTGAGCATCTCTGTTTTAATTCAAATAAAATCTGTATTTTTCTACTGACATTAACTGGCAGAGCTTTTTCTGGCCAACTATAAAAGCATGAAGCAACATAATACATGGGCTAAAATGATGGGATTTCTTTTGCAATCTGAGGGCAAATATCTGAGTTCCTGCCCCAAACCTCTCCAAGGATTCTGAGGGTAAGCCTCAGCCTGAGGCACTCAGTGGGTGAGCACTCCATTGCACAGCTCACTGTGGAGACTCTGGCACATCCAGATCCTCACACTGGGCTGGCCACCTCCCCCTTGGGATGCTTTCTTGATCTTTTTATCAAACTGTTCACTCAGTCACTATCTGTGGTGGGAAAAAAACCTCCAACAAATCAAAAAGCACTGCAATATGGGCTTTGCTTAATGCTACAAGAGCTCAGGACTTGCTATATGCATGCAGAAAATATATGGGAACCCCTGTCCCCAGTTTGACCTTAAAATATGGAAGGATGATGTGACCTTTAATGCCTACTAGTCATTTCTCTGTGTTTTTGAAAGCAAGTTAAGGCACTTTGGGCTGGAAAGGACATACTGGAATGATGTCTTCCTCCACCAGAAGCAAGAACTCGCAGCACAAGTACAAGCACAGGCTTCAAAGGGAACTTGATAATACCAACAGGCAGAAAACAGTAATATTTTTATGCCCAGACTCAACAGAATGTTATAATACAGACTGGGACTCCCAATTTATCCTCTGACCCTCTTTCCCAGTCCTTTAGCATGGTCACAAGACAAGTAGCAGCAGCAACAGGCAAAACATGTCTTTAATCTGAAATTTACAGGTGGGGCTGCTGCTAAAAAAACCCCATGAACCTTGGAATCTGTTTCTTCCATGGAATAAAGGTTTGTTGTATCAATATTCACAGCTACAAGCAAGCCATTAAAAATTAACAAACCCATACCCTTAAATATAATGCATATATATGTTTAATAGCCTATGAATAATAGCCCTGAGACTACACGTGGTTGAACATTTAGTGTAGAGAGCCTTCATTTCCTCTTGTCAAAATAAGCTCAGGTTTTGTTATTGAAGAGGTAGGAAACAAGATTAATGGTCCCATGGCTATGAGTTATTTTTAGCTTGTTTCTCTCTCTGCATTGTATTGTTTGCTTGTGTAGTGTAAAGCAAATGAGAATTTATATGAAATACACTTGGTTAACATATTTGTCTGGCCATTAATTTCACTATGAAGGATAATGTACATCAATAATCATTTACTTCTAAAAAGTCTCAAGTTGCAGCTTTTTGCTGAGATATTCAAAATGATGTAGAGGAATTGCTTTTATCCTCATTAATTTTAATACAAGGTATGTGTCTAAATCATGCCTCTATACCCCAAGAATGTTTAGTAATCTCAACTCATTTTTCTTAATGACATGATTTTGCTTAATTATGTAAAAATGCAACATGATTTGGCTATTTAACATCTTAACTTTCTATTACTACAGAAGAGAAAAGAAAATAGAACCTTATCTGCATATGACATGGAAAAACACAGTGTGAGGGTTTGTTGTCAGTGCTTTGTCACAGTGTAGGCAAAGAAACCTTGATGATTTATATTTGAAGGTCATTATTTTGAGAGACCAGCAGTGCCACTGATCAAAACATCAGAGATGATTTAGTTTCAAAGTTATCACTGAATAATTAATTTACTTAAAACTCAGACAAAATAAATATGCAAAACAGTGAGATGATACTTGACAGCTCCTACACTCCTTTTAATATTTAATGTTTATGTGGGTAAATTACCAAGAAAATATAATTGAATTAGCAACATCATAATTTGAAACAAGAATATCTAAGTTTCAGTGGATGGTCACTGTAGACAGTGAAGTAATTCAGTTGGTCAGATTCAAATATAGTCAATATACCACCCTACACACTCACAAAATGACAAAATGGAATATAAAAGCACAAGGGAAAATACCTAATATCCATATAATTTTGAAACATCAGAACAAATTGCCAAATTGCACATTTGGTTATTATTTAATGATTCTTTCAAAAAAAAAAAAAAAAAGGTTGAGTCTTTTTGCTTTAACTTTAAAAATTATTTGTGGGTAGAACTTGGCAAGCTTTTACATTAAAAGACCATTTCATGTCTAAGCAACTACAGGGAGGAATTAACACTTGAAACAGCTCAGCAAACTGGCAACACAGGTATTATGGGGAGGCATTAGGGGCAATCAAGGACTGATCAGGCTGTGAACAAGGGATGCTTTCCATTCAGAGCACATGAACAAGCCATAACAGAGAGTCAGAGAAAGGCAAGGGTTGGAAGGGACCCCCAGACCATTTAGTTCCACCCTCTCTGCCATAGGCAGGGGTGCCACCCACCAGCTCAGGCTGTGTGTCAGCTGCTGGACACAGGAGAAGCTGGAGCACTGATCCAACTCACTTGGCATTCATCATGCTGCAGACCACCTCAGATTCTTCCATTAAAGACCTTCTCAGCTGGAAGCTCTTAACAGGGGAAGAAACTCTCCAGGCAGCCTCATCCTGCTGCCACCACCTGTGCTCTGAACAGCAGCAGGGACCACTGCTGTAACACAGTGAGCTCTTGTCAGGGTAATCAGGGAATTGTCATGGTGGGTGATAACATCTGAACTGCAAACATGTCCAAAAAGTAAATAAAGTGTGTGATCTGACAGAGTGGGGGAAAAGACCACTGTGTATCAAACTACTTTGTTCCTTTTAAAGACAGTCCTTGGTAGATGAAAGCTAAAAGATGTTCCCACTCTAAATAAATTGATAAAATACAGGAGACAAGACAAAGACAAGGAGATGAAAGCAAGTACTTAAAGAGCTTTTCCATCTCTATCATTAACAAGAGAGCCAAGTGTCCAGCAGGATAGACTGCACCTGGTCTGTGATCACCCCTGCATCTCACAGGGCACACGTAAGGGAAGCTCTCAGCTTCAGAAGCTGTGCTGTGAGGCAGCCCAAATTTCACACATCACATCAGAAAGGGAAGCTGGGAGCCACAGGGTAAACTCACCGTGCTGCATGTGTGTGCTTCAGCTGAGCCATTATCCAAATTTCAGGAGATGAATGGTTTAGTTTTAACAGAGGAAGACTTAAAAGAGGATCTAGAAGGGAGAAAAAAAAAATCAGAAGCACTATTAGAAAAGAATAGGTAACTTCCCTCTTTTTTTTTTTTTTTGCATAGTGCCTTACAGGACTTGATCCAAAGCCCACCAAAGTCAAATAAATATTCCACTGATTTCTGAAATCAAACTGAGAGGCTGATCAAATTCCTGATGAAGTAATACTTTGATTTATAAACCCTCCATTTCTGGACAGGCTCACAAGCACTGTCATGGGTCAGTTGCTCTGTATCACTGCTTTTTAAAGAACAGTAATAGGACAGAAAGGCAATATCCCCTCTGGTAAAACCATACAGCAAATTGACTAATATTATTACAGTTATTGACTAATATTATTGCAGTTATTGACCAATATTATTACAGTTATGGTCCAGCAGCTGAATAATCAAACTGGGGCATTTAACTGTAGGCACTTAAATATGAATCTAAACATGCAAACAGCAGATTGGTACTGGTCTAAGCTGTCACAATTCAGATAACTGAGACCATTTAGTGCTGCCCAATGCCTGAGTTGCTGAGCAACAAATATATGAAGTTATATATGACCAGCTGCAAATGGGGGTCCCAGGCAGCTGAAAACCTTAGCTGACAGCAGCTTCTGCACTGGTTTTCATTGTTAGACTGTAAAAAGCTAAATATTTGCTCTAATTCTCATTGAGGAAGAATAAGCAAGGATTTTTTAGGGTTTCTTGAGTCCCAGATGGAGCCCACTATACCTCTGACTGAGACTGCTCCTCCAAAAAGTTGTTTCTCAGACTTCAAAAAGACAGTACAAGATTTGACTGCAACATAAATGCAGTGGACTTTGGTTCCTGATCATTTTGTACTATGGAAGAGCATCACCAGGAAGTGAAAATGAAACCAAAATTGTTCCACCCTAATTGTGGTACTTTGCAAGAGTCCAGGTGTGCATTTTCTTTGTTCTTCAAACACTTGCTCCTGAAAAGGTTTGAGTGATCCTACTCAACACATCACAGGTAACAAACTCAAAAACAGCTGTTAGAGGAGTATGAGGGACTAATATTAGCTGAGTTTTTAGGGTTAATTTTGTCTAAGATTAAGGGAAGAACTTAAAAAGTCGTACTTGAAGGATTGCACCCAAAGTACTCTTGAGAAAGAGTTATAAAAGAAGATGTGGTCAGAACTCTGACATCCCTCATTTTAATTTTGCTGGGAAGAAATGGAAATACAGAGGATGACAGTTCTGGCACTTTGGGGCATGATTATCAAGCTCACTGGTTTTGCTTGGACCTTTTGGATGAGGTCCAGGCAAAACTAGAGAGCAATCAAACTTTATCAAGGACATCATGAGACAGTTAAAACCCCCAAGATTCATTGTAGTCCCAGTGAGTCAGGAGCTGTAACATTTTCATAAATTTCAGTTGAAGATGAAAGAGGATCATGGCTATGCTTAAATCAATGGACCCAGAAACACTTCCAAGATATTAAATATAGGTCTGTGCCCTTGAACACCATGGCTCCATTACTGAGAGAGATTTTTGCATGCAACAGCCATCCTGCTCTGACTTCCACTGAAAAGAAACCCAGCTCATAGATCAGTATCTTCTGGCCACGTCCTTGGTCTGGAACAACCAGCCCAGGAAGGTACATAGCTAAGTCAGCCAGAGGCAACATATCTGCCATCCCAAATTCCCCTTTCCAATGAGAACCAAGCAGAGTAATTTAAACAGATCAATATTGGATCAATACACAATACTGAACTATTGTGTATTAGTTTGATTTTCTCACAGCGCTTGATTTTGTGTCATTAAAAGTGACTTCATGAGTAAATACTTTAAGAAATTGAGTAGAAAGTTTCATAGGAATGGAAAAACCAAAGGCAGTCCATGAACACGGAAGGTAATGTTTTGAAAAATTCATTTTCACAAGAAGTTTTAATTTCTCTGGTGAATCAGGCCCTGAATAAGGTAAATATATTTTTATATTTAAGGCATAGATTACATACACCCCTTTCATATTTCTAAAGAAATGGGTATAGGAAACATTTTGTCCAAATTAGAGATGAATTTCCATATTAGATGATATCTTAATCCCCTTGAACCTTCTACATCACACTGCCAATGTGCAAGACTTAAAGAGAAGTTATGTGTAGTTTAGGTGTGTTTTAAGACTCCTCACATCATTTTTAAGGTATAAACTTCTGTCTGCAAAAGCAAAATTGTGAACCCTCCCTCTCCAGCACTAGGGTGCCTCCTAAACCTGGTCCCTTTGCACAGGGCTCAGGAGAACCACATTTCTGCCACTGAAGATGGTTCCTGCCATGGGCTCTGGGCTTCCAGTTTCTGGGAAAGCCCTGCATGCTCCATAAAGGCACATCAACCCTCAGAGGGCCTTGCAGTAGGATTGGATATTCCCATGCAAACCAAGTAATTCCATGGTCAGAACAGGGAACATGACACACCAGAGATCAGCCATAAGTATATTGGATATTTCTTCAACTTTCTATTGGAATGTACCTGTACAACATAAACATTAAAATATCAATATAAATATTATCTCTTAATAACCTCAGTGTAAGAATCAGACCTATTCTCTTGCCTTACTCAGCAAGTGACCTTAACATCTGTACCTACAGCACAGTTATTCTGCTTTTTCTCTCAAACTGCATGACCACAAAAATTAATGATTTCTTGCTTTCACTTATTTTATAAGGTATTTCTTTCCATAATGTATTCTTTCACCTTAACTGCACTGATAGAGCACTGTTGGGCAAAAGAGACATGAAACATTTTCATCAATAAGTAGGAAGGATGAAAGGAAAATAAATGGATTTGGAATTAACATTAAAACATGAATGTGAGTTGAGGAGGTCTTTTTGTGTGTAATGAAAGGATTCTGTAAGTCATACAGCATTCCCCAAAATGTTCCACATTTTTGGTATCTTTGCTGTGTTTGAAAAAATAGATACCTCCTCAAAATGGAATTAACAGGCTGTATCCACCCATGGGAGCCTCACTCTGTCTGCCAAGCTCATTCTCAGAAAGTGACTCTAAATGATTGGGTTAAGCACATATTTAAGGACAAGCTAGAAGAATACTTAAAAAAATAAAAAAGGATTCATCCCATCCAGAGGGGAATTTAAATGTTTCCAAGCACTGGAGCCAGCAAAGCTGCTGAAATATGAGATAACATTCAACAGAGAATCCCTCTATCAGGATATGACTCTGAATGTGACTTTCATTATTGCTTGTTTTCCACAAAAGAGCTGGGCACAAGGTCAGGGGCATGACAATCCCACAAAGAGAAAGTAGGTCTTGGCTCAAATGCTAGGCTGAATGTTAAAAGCAGAGAAAAATCTAAAACTATCCAAAGAGGGCTACAGGTGATGGCAGGTACTATGGAATATGGAGAGAAAGGATCATTTTAAAATTCGCACTTGTGCACGAATAAAAATCTAAAAGCCCCAGAGCACCAGCTTCTGCATTAGATTCTCTGTCAAAATCAGGCAAAGTAATTTGAAATTCTTGACTATGGTATAAATATTTGCAGGATCTGCATACAAATTGTACCATCACCTACTTGAGCAGATTGCTGTAGATATGGTAAATGACACCACTGGTATATTGGGTCCTGTGCTCTGCCAGGAGGACAATTTAGGGTAATTTTGATGAAAAAACATCTAGGACACTGCCAGCTAGCAATCCTGTACATATGTTTGTCTTCTGCTTCTGCCCTTATCTCTGAACCTCCTGACTGAGCATGCACTGGGTCCCCTTGGAGCACCCTGCATCCATCAGATCTCATTAAATCCACCCTGCATCCATGAGATCCCATTGAATCCTTCCATGCTGAAGCAAAGAGTACTTGGCTTACACTTTTCATTGTGTTTAGGAGTGCAGGTGGGACTAGCCCACCCTACCTGAATTCTTCTGCAGCTACAGCTAGTGGTGAGAAACATCAAAAATTCTGTCCTATCACACCACTGGCAATGCAAAAATGAGGTTGTATTTGTATCTATTTTCTTTTAGACTTTAAGCACAAATGTACAGTGTGGCACTGTATGATCTGACATATCCACCATTAGGCAAGTTTTATTCATTCAAGTCCTACGTTTTCCCAGCCTTTGTCTATGCTCCTTTCTTTGCACCCAATGACATGTTAAGAATAGATACTATTTCTTTTTTATATGATAACAAAGCAGTTTCCACAAGAAAGACTTGTTTATTATCTGGCTCTGCAGTTCTAGGATAATACAAACCAAAAAATAATAAAAACCTAATAATAATAGCAATGAAAATAACAACAGAATATTGCCAACAGAAAAGTAGACATGGAAGATAAACAAAGCATGCATCTTTGACTACACAATACAAAATTAATGTGCAAATACATTCATAAATTAAAGCATTGAATTCTGCTCACTGTTATTTCTGAAGATGCATGATTCTTCTTTTTCTCTGTGTTGTCCTGAATTATAGCCCAGTCTTATGAGAATTCCGTGCAAAAAAGTTCATTTAACTTACAAGTTTCATAAATTTTAGTAAAAGTAATCATTAGGACTGCTATACTTATTATACAACACAGATTTTTTTCTTCTTTAAAAATATTGATAATCTGAATATAAAGAAAGGAAGATGTAATACAATTACATTGTGTTTAGTAAATAGTGAATAGGGAAAAAAAAGAATAGTTTGTTAATCCATCCTGACTGAAATAATTTGAAAAATATTTAGGAATAATAATGACAATTAAGAAAAAACATAAATCCAGTGTAACTGATTTCCAGAACCTAAAAGGCTAAATTCACCAGGGTACCTTTTCAGATCCACAGTTTTGCTGAGCCTGCCAGATCTCTGGCAGCTTCACCAGCTGACTCTCTGCTTTGTGAGTGAGATCCAAACCCACCCTTCCTACTCTTGAGCTAACCATCATTTTCACAATCTTAAATTGCAGCCTGTGCTGCATATGGAAGGTTCCTACTTCACACGGACAGAAGTTGAAATTGTAAAGTTATCAAGCACAGTGCACTTTACCAATGCAATGCTAGTTCAGAAACACCTCTGCTAAACACCTGACCTACTGTGAAAATGCACAGTATTCAGCAGCCTTTAAAATTTTCCATTTGTCACCCACAGTGAAGAAAGGAGGAAGTGAAGTGCTTCATACAGACTGGGGGATAAAAAAAAAAGACAAAAAAAAAAACAACCCATACTGAGACAATTTATTTTAACTCCTTTAAAGGCCTTTTGATAATGTTCCAGAAAGGCACCCTGGGCTTCTTCACCTGTGGATCAATGCACCCCCTTTCCACAGTGATATTTAATCGCTCCCCAATGGCACCACGAGGAAGTTCTAAATATAACCACCAAGAAGAATGCTCTGAAGAGCTAGAAAACCCACAGTTTCCATTACTGTCACACAGAAAACTATGATGAACTTTGGGGCTTGCTCGTTTAGTAAAATCTGAGCCCAGAGAGGGAGAGAGCACAGAAGTGGAAGCCAAAAAATGGGACATTACCATGAAGGACACTACAGTGCTATTGAGCATGTGAGGTTAAACCTGTAAACTATGGACAGTTACTAGCAAAAATGGCTTTAAACTACACTGGATTACACCATCAATTTGGAGGAAATAGTTGGTTTAGAAAAAGAGTCCTAAGAATTTCAGTTAACTGCTTGCACAGTGGGCTATAAAGTGACCTGCAGTCTCAGCAAGAGCATTTTGGAATAAATGAAGAGTGAATCATTTTGGTGAATGAAAAGTTGAAAGCCCTCTCAGTGAAGAGAAAAAAAGAAAAATTGGGGAAAAACTAAAGAGGATCATCAGCTAGCTCTCTTTTCTGTAATATTTAGGATAGAAAAGGAAACATGTTGAAGAAAAATAAGACAAAACATACATTTCAGTTTCTCAAGAAATGCTTAAGTTCTGCATGGAAATGCATTTACATAAATACTCAAGCTGTAAACATCTACAGTAATCATACAAATATGCTTTTCCGGAATCTTCAGGCTAGAAAAAAATTGTACAACTCATGCTCCTGCCCAGGTGAAGTTGTAACTCCCTGTTTAGGGACCAGGAATGATCCAGCCTGAGAGAATCAGTTCCTGGACAGTGACCAGGAGTTTACAAACAGACAAGATTCAGCAAAGTCTGTTAGAAAGCAAGCAAAGTGCCAAAGTCAGAAAGAGCAGCACAACATAGGAAGTTTTTCAAGTCAGTACCCACCACAAGCTGTACTACAGAGAATGCTTCTGACACTTCCAGCAGGAATACTTCTGCAAGTGTTTATCAAGATAAATATTTCCAGCCCTTGCCCTTCCTACCAATTAGCAGGCAGCCCTGCAGTCTGATCTCTGGCTGCAGAAGAGCTCAGTGCTGAACCCTCAGCCCACAGGAGCCACCCAAGCTGCTCATCCTCTGCAATGCTCCATGGCCAGGGCAAAACCCCTCGTGGGTATCACTGCAGGGCAAGAAAGGAGATCAAAAGGCTGAGGCCAATTAAAAAACACTGTGGCTGATCTAGGAGAGAGTAAGAAAATATTTCCTTTGTGAGTTTTTAAGACAAACAGGATGCAACTAAGGCAGCTAGGAGGAACAGAGGAGCATAGTAGGAAGGAACTACATAGAAGGAACATACAAACATCCAAAGAAGGAACTACAGAGCATAAACTAAACCTGATTGCAGAAGTGTTTGTTACAGGGGTGGCAAGGAAAGGGCAAATTTCACAGGTGGTGGGAAAGATAGGGAAGGAAAATTTAGTTGGGCTGTTGATGGAAAAGTCAGAAAGTGACAGGGGACCAAATTACAATCTGTCATAAACAATTGTTACGCTGTATTTTCCCAGTTGCCACCTGCAGATGTTCTGTCTTCAAGCTGGAAAATGTGCATTGGATGGAAGAGAGTGGGATGGCTGACAATAGCAGAGGAGAGAGGGATCATGGGAGAAACGACCACTGAAAAGTACAGCCTTATCTAATACTGCAAACTGAGTTTAAGCAGGGAATACAGATCTCCAGGATGACAAAAGTACACCAAAATGTAATTTAAAAAATTGGAACACCAAGAAATGCCTTCATAGTGTGCAGCTTTTCCTCCAGAAGTTTTTAAAGATAATTTGTCACTTTTTATAAATGTCAAGAAAACTTTGTTTTGTCTGCAACATCTTTGGATTTATTGCCAAAACTGTCATAGAAACAGCACTAGCAGTTTGATCCAAAGGTCACCGAAGTCAGTAGGAAGAGCAGCATTTTTTTCATAGGGATTTGGATAAAATAAAAATAAACTCCTTGCATATTTTAATATAGAATAAATAAAATTCAACAGAATTACAAGAACAAACAACAGGGGAAAATTAAATTCACTGGGTTACTTTTTCTCTGCCCTTACAACAGCTGTTTTCAGAAGGGAAAGAAAGGCAAATTCCCTTTCAGTGCAGTCTATTTAAGTGCAGCAAAGATTACACTCTCCATAATCCTATGCCTCTCCTTTATTAAATAGTCCTGCTTTGAGCTACTTCTGTGCTTCTCTTGGGATGGCATGGAGCATATAATTGGATCCACTTCATATGGAGAAAAGAGCCTGTTAACCAGCAGTTGCAACAGCAGATGCTTGTTCACTCGTGAAAATAAAGACAGAAAGTTTCCATCAATCATTTAAAACTCTAAACATACAGGCTGGGTTTGCTCTCAGCAGCTTTGCTGTGCATGCAATTTTTCCCTTTCTAAACCCAGTACCCAGGCTTTCAAAAAATAATTCATTGCCCTTAAATAATGGTGCAACTTTTAATGAGAAACACAAAAGCCCTGCCTGGCAGTTGACGGTGCTGCCTTTGCTGTCTGTCACTGCAGGAATTATACCTCAGAACAGGTTGGGACAAT
The DNA here is from genome assembly GCA_013397555.1 of Urocynchramus pylzowi. Lineage (NCBI taxonomy): Eukaryota > Metazoa > Chordata > Aves > Passeriformes > Fringillidae > Urocynchramus > Urocynchramus pylzowi. Next base: position 398,189 of record VZRH01004153.1, on the reverse strand, counting down.
GCACCATCCAAATGAAAGCCCTTGGTGATGTATTGATCAAGATGGAACTGTCCAAAAAGAAGAGGTGAGTTCAAAATTCAGCCAGCTTTTATTTGACTATGCAAAGGGGAAAAGGACTTCCAAAGAGAGAGGATAGACATGGCGTGTCACATCTGGCTTTTGGCAGTGATACAGGTGATCTGAGTAAACTGGGGCAAAGTCATGATCCTGATGAAAGACTGCTGCCCTCTGCAAAAGACAAAAATGTTTCTTTCCTAGAATCACACATGCAGTCCTCTGTTCTCACATAGCCAAGATGCACAGGGCTAATAATGAATTTCAGGGTAAAACCACTTGCAAAGGCTACTCCTCTGCCTAAGGACTTCCAAATGAGCACCAGAGTGATGCTAATGATCATCTTTTTTCCTCCTTTTTCCCCAGCTTCTCTGCCTTTATTAACCCACAAGGCTTCTTTACACCCTAGATTAGGGATTAAATTAGAATTAGACATGTTTACATGACAGATAGTGCATTGCTTAATAGAAGCAATCTCCCACCCAAAGCATCTCTTCCATCAGAATTAGGTGCACCACAGCACTGCAGATCCAGGACCAACACCCAGGAGTTGGGATGTCCCAACTGAGCAGCAGGTTCATGACTTTGCTGAGCAGCCAGTTTACACAGAATCTGCACACCTGCAAATCCCTGAAGCCAGGAAGCTGATAAGCCTAAAACAACAGCCAAATTACCCAGCTGATGAGAGATTTGGTGCACTGTTTTGGGGTGAAACAGACATGAAAGCATGCAGACAATCTTAAAACAAAGGTGTGGCCTTATTTTTAGAAAGCACCTTCCTCCCTATTTCCATAGGTTACATTAAGGATTCAGACTTCATAGCCAGAGCTTTTCCTGTTGCCCACAAGAACAACATTAGCTGCTCTGCCTTTGGGGCTTCAGGCACATGGGGAAAACAAATGGGATTTGGGAAACAGAGTGATATTTTCTTGAAATAGCTTGTTCCTTTGGCATTGTGCAAAGCCTGTGCAAGACTGCAGGTGACCAAAGCAGCCACCAAGGGACAGCAGACAATCAAAGCACGTGCAGCTTCAGGGTCCAAGATACAGAATTCAATGGAAGTAGGAAAATGGCTACATTAGCCTTACAATTTCATCTAGCAGTCAAATGATTTTTAAGTAATTTGGAAATGTCAGTGTTTTAACAAACACACAAAAGATTTTTCCCTTTTTTTTTTTTTTTTTTTCTGGTGAAAATTAAGTGGAAGGAGTAATTTTCATAGCAATGCACCCAGCAAAAAGATCAAATTTTAACCTTCTATCTCATTCTTCCGTACATCCTTCCAATAAAGACAGAACAGATTTCAGAGAGGTGGGGCTTTAGCAGAATCATCAGGGCTGATTTCATCCTTTGTGTGTCATGTAACTACAAAGTAAATTCTCACATTTCAAAATAAATCTAAACACAATCAAGAGAACAAGAAGCCTGTAAGTCACTAACAGGAAATCAACTCTTCCTCACAGCTTCTTCTTTTTATTTGTCTGGCACTGTGCTACATCTCCCATGAATAACAGAGGGTAAAAACAAGAACATATTTGTACCCCTTTTTTAAAAATATATTTTTAAAAGACATTTTTTACCCAAACCAGTAATCTTTTGCCTTGATGAAGGAGATTGTTTTAAACTCCAGCACTGGGATACAAGGGAACTGAAGCTCACTGACATCACCCCAGATGAGCCAGCTGCTGTGGGTGACATTGGGTGACACTGGGTGACAAAGCAGCAGGGGAGTCCCCATGGAGCTGGGGCTCCTTTGCAGATTGGGACTTATGCCAAGTGGGATGTCCCGGGAGGAGAGGAGCTGGCTCAGTCCTGGCAGGTTTCCTGGCATCCTGCTTCCCTACTGCACAGCAGGGCTCAAATATGATATGAGTGCATGGCTGATGGGCTTGGCAAACAAATTTAGGCCACTTGATGTGGAGGTGGCTCAGGACTGCCAGAGAGAGCACTGAGCAGAGCCAAGGGGATCTCACAGCATTTCTCTGAACAGCTCTGGGGTGATCCAAGCCAGCCACGCTCTGCAGATTGGGCAATGGGAGGAGTGATGCCTCTAACTGGTATTTGCAACTTCCCAGCAGCCATTAGATGAAGGAATGAATTCAACAAATACAAAAGGCACTTTTGTGCTGAATAATCTACAAAGCATCTTCAGACACTGAGTTACCCAGAGAGTTTGTGGAGTCTCATTTTCTGGAGGTATGCCAAACCCACCTGGATGGAATCCTACCCAACCCACGTTAGCAGGAGGGTTGGGCTAGTTGATCTCCAGAGGTCCCTTCCAACCCCAACAATTCTGTGGCTGAGAATTCTGCTGTGAGGGAGAACCAAGATAACTCCAGCCCTTTCCTCCAATAAGCCTATTTTTCTTACTGACTCTGCTACTCAATCTATTTCTGTCCACCTGCCAAAACAAACAAGAGACCCAAAAGCACAAGATAAATCATAATAAATCTACTATTTCCCCAATACCCTAATTTATGCCTTTATTTTGCAGTAAGGAAATAATGAGACAAAGAAACATAACCTCATTTATAAGACTTGTTTGCCAAGGGGAGGGGGTTCTGTTTCTTCCAGCTACCTGGAGTTATCATAACAACACTAGAGAGATTAAATACAGACAGATTTTTATGATGCATTGCTTCCTATTTATTGCAGAATACATAACTGTGTCCAAAAGAGAAACAAGAAGTTGACTCCATGAAGCCTCACACAATTTTAATAAGTTTTGACTGGCAAAGCACAACGAGCCTGTCAATACAAGCCCAAGGTTGCTGTGTGCCAGCAGTACACTGGTCCCTGAATGAGAGATGCCAAAACTGAAGAGGTGCTGCAAAAAGAGGAAAGGAAGGTGGAGAGGAAGACTCTCTGGGTTGCTTTATGTATCTTATTATAATATAGATTTGATGGGTATTTTGATAGAAAACATCCTGTGGCAAATCAGTTGCACTAAATGTCCTCTCTCGTAACAAATATCAAGATTTTAAATTAAGAATAACAAAAAACATTGAGCAATCCATGTCAAAAATAGGCAGTGATGGTCCCATGTATTCACATCACATAAATACTGAAAACTGATTATTAGGTTGGCATTTCTAACAGTAAAAAGAAGAAAATTTAGGGAAAATGCAGTATTATCCACATAGATTTACTTTGGATGTGTTGAATTATGTGAACTGATAACTGGAGGAATAGAAATGTGTTCTCTAAGTTTGACATGAAAACAGTAGATATTTTGAAATCTTAAGAAAAGGCATTTTAAAAAGAAAATGCAAACAATAAAAGCAGTAAACGTATCAGAGAAGTTCCTTACTTAAAAAAAAAAAAAAAAATTATGTATATTTGATGTTTATATGTCACTATTTTTTTCTTTCAGCAGCTAGAAATTTGAAAAATTAAAGTTTCCATTGTTTATTTACAAGTATCTGCTGAGTCAGGAATGCCCTTTCTAGTGACACCAAACAATCCTAGTGTGGTATAAACCACACTATGGTGAAATGAGTCTTTCCCTGACTGAGAAGTTTTGATTGGAATCCTGATTCCAGTGCTGTTTCTTGTAACACGTACACGTATTAACTTCAGGAAAAATCCCATTAAAACCTAAAGCAAGTAAATTCACAGCTAAACCTTCTGCTACTGAGTAGTTGTTTTCAAAGCCAAAGGTCTTTTTATTTTTTTAAAGTTTTGAAATAAAAAGATTTTGTTTACTTTTCTTAAGGTTTCAATGGGAAGTATAAATAATACAGCTATAAAGACAGCTCATTTCCCTCTCTTTCCCCAGTGACCTTTTCCACAGATTGATCTACAAGAGAAAACATCTCTGGCTCCAGCTCTCAGCACATTCACCCTGAGAACCACTGTTAATAACAGATTCAGGTGTGTCCAGGTGTGACATAGTCAGCTCTCCACAGACAAACTGGACACTGGCCACAAATAAGGGACACTGGCACAGCTGGAGAGTTCTATCAGGATATGGACACATATCACAGAATCATAACATGTTTTGGGTTGGAAGTGACTTTTAAAGTTCCACTGGTCCAACCCCTGCCACGGGCAGGGACACATTCTAATAGCCCAGAGCCCCATCCAACCTGGCCTTGAACATTTCCAGGGATGGGGCATCCACAGCTTCTCTAGGAAAGCTGTTCCAGTGCCTCACCACATTCATAGCAAAGAATTTAATTCTAAAATCTAATCTAAGTCCACCCACTTTGGAGTTTAAAACCATTGCCCCTTGCCCTATCACTACTTGTAAAAAGTATTTTTCAGTCTTTCTCATAAACTCTTAAAATATATTCAAAGGTCACCATAAAGCTTCCCAGAGCCTCCTCGCCTACAGAGATGAAACATCTTTCAGAAACTAATATTTTATGACATTCCTTTACAGTGAATGGCTAATCCTGAAACTTTCATCTGAAATGCTTTTGCAGATTTTGATGATTATACAAGATTTGCAATGAAGCAAGAACTCTAAAGAGATGGCACTAATGTATGAGGCACATGTCTTGGTAACAGTGCAGTGATACTCCAGGAAGGGAAGCAGGATCCATTTTCCAACAAATCTTTGGTCTAGATTCTTTGATTTGATCAAAGTTTCTTTGATTCTTTGATCTAGTAGATTCTCTGCTATGAGAAAGAGACATCTTTCTCATGGTAAGAATTGCCTTGAAATGTAATTGCACGGTATTTTAAATCAAGTTTTCTAATTCTGGAACTCAGCATAAGGGGTTTCTTTTAATTATTTCTCAATAGTCAAACCCCAGCTTTTCCTCAGAAAGTCAGTGCCCCAAAAATATGCAAAAAAAAAAAAATGCAAACATTAAAATATTAAAAATATAAAATATTAATTTTTAAACCATTTCAGGGATCACAAGTGTTCCAGGCCTCTCAAGCATAAGCTTTTCTGTAAAATTTGGATGAGGGATTCTACTGTTACACACCTCCAGACTGGGAGGAAAAGATGCAGTAGCATGACTTGAAATACATTGTTATTCAATTTCACTGATAAGACACAAGTAATATCTTTCAGGTCACAGGCATGGAAATCTCCCACTATAAGTTGCTATATAATTGCAGGTTCCAGAGGCAATTAATATGTCTGAAATTGGAGGATGTTCTTTCACACCAGAGATCAAGCAGGAGAACACAGCCCACACTACCATCACATCTCAGTCTTGTTTTAGTGGCTGGTAAAATATTAGTTCTATTAAAGTTGGCAGGTTAAGGCTGGAGGCTTAAACTCTTCAAAGGCACCTACATGTTTTTCAATTACCTGAGTGTTAACAGGAGACCACAGAGGACCCAGACAACCCCCTGAGGCATCCAAATGTCTTTGGATGTGCAGCTCTGTGCCTAATAGTCCCAAAGTGATTTTGTTAGAGCTGCACAGAATGGTTGCCCCCAGCCTTGTGGATCCAGCTCTGCTGGGCCACCTGCAAATGCTGGGGTGTTTTAGAGCTGGGTGTTGCTGAGTCAAAGCACCTCTGTGGGTGTCAGCCTTTACAGCCTGCAGCAGCAGCTCAGGCTGAACTCCCATTTAAAATAAACAGGAATCTAATCCCTGGTGTCAACTGGCCTTGCATCAGGGGTTTAGAGGGAAGCTTCAGACTCACTCCCTTGTAATGACCTACACTGAAATGGTTCTCAAAGGAATAATTCAATTAATTCAGACAGTTATCAGCTGGATCCTTCTCCTCACCTCTTTTTAGTGCTAGCTGTTTTATTGCCGTTTTTCTTATCTTACTAAACAGAAGCAAAAAATTCCAACAAAGTATTTCTTAGATGAGGCTAAGCTACTGAGGTTGAATGAAATTATTTTGGGTAATGGCTTGAGCTTGAGGAATTCCTCTTTCTAATACTAATTATATTTGTTCTTAAAGAACATGAAAGAGAGCACGGGAAAATGTGCATAGTGTCTTTTTATCTTTTAATAAGCCAAAATTCAGAAAAGCCAAAGGAATTTAATTTGTAGGGTAAGGAAGTACAAGAGTAAAGAGGCAAAACCTGTTACTCATTTCAAGAGAGATTTTATTTTTCTCTACAAAATGCAGTGCAGTAGGCACTATTTAGAGATTGCTTTTCCATTACATTCCAATGCTGAGGCTATCATCTAGCATTACACAGAATTACAGAAAACTGAGCAGTGGGATCTCAGGCTGTCCCAGAACTGCACCCAAGGAACAGAGAAGTCAGGAATGCATGGGAAAGAAAAAAAAAAAAAAAAAAAACAAAAAAAAACTAAAACAAAAATGTAGTTTCAAATTAAAAAAAAAAATTCTTCCAATAAATTATATCGATAGCTCTGGATTTCAGATTCACTCTTTTTCCCAAGGCCAGAATTTTTCTGATTTCTGTTAAAACAGTGGAACAGCTAGGAAGGCAAGCTTGCATGCAGCTCCAGGCTTATTTCCTTGGATATCAGCCTGAGATAAGCCTTGAGAGCATTTCACTGCTCACCTCTAATGTGGATCATGCAACTGCCAGCAACATTTGAATTAAAGACATGCCTGTTGTTTGGAGGAGCTGAAGAAGCTGCAGTCTGAAGGATTTCTTTTATTGCTATGAACTGGAAAACCTGCAGAAAGACAAAGATGAGATCCTTCCCTCTCATCCGTTTTGATGGATCTGGTTTCTTGACAAAGTTAATTTTTAAGAGTGCAGACAGAGGTGCAGCTACATCCTGCAAATGGCCATCAGTCACAAGCAGATGGTGACAAGACCCCAGGAGTTGCCACAGGAGTTCTGGCTCCTTTTGTGCTGAGACAACATCCCCACTTTAAGGAGTCAGTCATTTAATACCATTCTTAACCTGACCTTGCACACCGCTTGTTAAATTAAGTTTTTCCATTGAAGATGTAAAATTTCACCTGATGGCCAAGTAAATTTTGAGAGAATTATCTTGCTTCCTGTTTCCTTTAACTAAAAATCTAAGAGAGGCTCAACAACATATTCCCATACCAAGTTAAAACCATTACTTCAGAACTTACTAGACAGTGGCTCAAGTTGTTAGGCCAGTTCAAGCAGGCCATACATGAGTTCAGGCAGATGGGATTACCAACATTACAAACAAATGCTTCTGCTTTGGACCAAGACCCCAAACATGCCAGCATGGTGCATCCAAAGGTATCCATCACAGAGTCCAGATCTCCATGTAAACTCTGGAAGTGCCATGAGTGCACAGACCTGTGCATTTGTGATCAGATTCACTCTGTACTGGGTTTCAAAATATTAGTAAAACTTTATTACAGTAAGCCTGCTAATAATTGTGATAAGTGTTTTAAAGAGTTACTGTCTATTGTCATCATCATGTACTAGGTGCTGATTTGGAGGTTTTCACTCTATCTGAAGGAAAGCTTTAGAAATTGTATCTAAAATTAATCCATTTGCATTCACAAACCATACCTACTGCAGATTGAGCAAGTGGCTGGAATCATCTCTGGTCCAGCTGGAATGGATCTGAGATGGCAGAGAGATTCCCAGTGGCCCAGGTCAGAGTGCTTGTGACAATGCACAGCAGTGAAACACAAACATCTAAGAAAAACTATTATTCAAAATATAAATTCCTAATTTTTCCAGCTGATGGAAAAAAAGACTACTACTCTTTTCACACTAAGATCCATAATTCCATCTAAATTATGACTTTCTGGGCATTTCCCTCACCTCCAAATTTGCTAAGCAAGGTTCAACTTTAATTCTTTGTTTTCTAGCTTCTGTAAGTGCTGTTCATTTTCTTATTGTTATTTCCATCACTGCTTTTTTGGTGTAGCAGTTACTTTGTTATTTAATGCAAAGCAAAACTCTTTGAAATCCAGGGATGATTCATAAATCTTGGAAAGAAGAACTGCTGAAATACAAGACATCAACTCCCTGCCAAAGAAGAAGAACCAGTTGACAAATAAGTGTACTCCAGCATTCTGAGCAAATTGTGCTTCCCTAAACTGACATGCAAGAATAAATTCCTGGCTGCAGCTCTACAACATCCTCTGAATAACCATTGTGAAAGCAAGTATTTTACAGAATAACAGACCAGCTGGCTGGTTAGCTGATACATTTTATTACTTCTGAAAGAAAAACAATGCACCAGGAAAACAAAGAGGAAAAAATGTCATTGAAGAGTTAGGTACATACTTCCATGGAAAATTTAAAGTAGTAATTTTATGGTAAAGTTAAATTTGATATTCTGGGTTTAAAAGTTGTCTTCAGTTTTAGCAGTGGGGTTAGAATTGACACACAGAACTTGTGGTCCTTACATATTCCAATGCATAAGAAGTTAATAATGTGGATGAGCACCACTATGGGTTATGTCACTGTATTTTAAGATGAATTTAAAAGTGGCTATTAAGAGGGGGCTTGTTTTCTTTTACAACAGTTACTTTGCACAGGATGTTTAATTTATAACAAAAATGAGAGTAAGGAATTGCTCAAAAATTGCCTACACTGTGTCAGGCTCTGAAGCAAAAAATCTCAAGATGCACTCTAATAGAGAGAAGGAGTCCAAAGAGCTCTCTTCCCTTTGCTCAGCCTCTCCCACACAATAGTTACAGAAATCAAGCCTCTGATACAGCAGTCTGCATGCTGACAGACTGTCTTTGAAAAGCTGTGACAGAGAAGAGTTGATGTGTGAGATGAGGAAAACAACAGTGAAGAAAATAAGCCCCTTAAGATGACTTGTGAATGCTGAAAAATATTTCATAGAGGTGACTGAGGCAGTATTAGATCTGAAAATGGTTTCTTAAAAACTGAAATGGAAATTGCTCCAGTTACTCAAAAAGCATAAATACTGTAAAAATGGTATTTACCTGATCTGTTCCCTGCATGAAACTGCTCTTATCTGCCTCCTTTAACCACACAAAGAAGACTCAGCCTATTTCAGCTATTTTTCCACCTGATGTTAGTTTTAACTGTCAACACAGAAAACAGGGTTGGGTTCTCTATTTTCTGGTGCTATTCTATCCCAGCAAGAACATATTCTGTTTTCCCCTCATGCCTACTAACAAGTGAGCATTCCATTAAAAGACATAGTTTATGTATCCAGCCTTTTGGAAATATTTTTTTCTTCAATGATGCACTAGAAAAGACATTAATATCCTCTAGTTCCTGCAGTTCATGTCTGCAATTTGGGGGGACTGTTGCCTGAATACTGTCTGCAATGCTTGGTGAAAACTGTCATCTGATAGAAAAGAATCAATAAGTACTACACCCATTCCTCTCCCAAACCAGGAATAGAAAGTTTGGAAAGTAAAATAGATTCCCAGAAGCATCTGGAGGTAATGAAAGCCAGGGAATGATCAGAGTTCTGGTAAAGCATCACAGCATAGAGCAGGTTAGGAAATCTGATATGGCAGAGAGAATCCAAGAGGAAAAGGTAACTAGGAAGAACTATAAGCTCCCCCCTGAATATTGAGAGGACATGCTAATTTAACTGACCACAAATGAACAGAGTCAAAAAATATGGTCAGAAAGAAAAAGAAATGGTTCTACATTTCAAAATGTAATTACAAAATTAATCCTTGGCTTTGTGCTCCTGAGTCCAACATTACCACTGAAAATCCTAAGCATTCTCTTTTAAAAGCTTTTCATGCTCAGTGAGAAATAAGGGAATATAAACAACTAGCAGTACTGCACTGAACTTCACTAGGTTTTGAACCCTGGCCCAAACACAGATGTTATGTATCTTTTTGTTCATTTACAAGAGAGGAAATATGGAGAGGTGATTTCTGGTTTGGGGAACAGCATAATACACAACCCTCACATAGCTTCATGTACAGTCACTCAGTTAGTACCCCTTCTTTAATAGAGGTACTTTTACTATTCATGCTCTTAACTGCAGCCACTCTAATTTAGTGGCTACCCTTGTTTAGAAGTCTCACCTTTAGCATAAGCTTCAGATTAAAGTAATTACATTTAATACAAGCTGCCCACTTCTGAGGCTGTCCTTGATTTAGAGCTTCAAGGAGAAGTACTTAAATATAATAGAAGCCATGGCCTGCAAATGAAGTCCAGAACAAAGATTAGTTCATACACCCAGTCTAAAACTATTTATAAGAGCAATGTGTCAGTGAGATAGAATAGTTCCTGGAAAAGGCTGTACTTCATGTTGGAAGAAAGCCTCATTCAGAGCTGAACAAAAGGACCACCACTCCAGTGTACCACACTGCTTTTCTTTAGACACAGAAGCAGTCCTTGTAATCATCCTCCCACAAAACCTCATTTTTGTTTTGAAAATCTGTATCAAATAATTTGCTGGATGTGTCTGTCCCTGAAACAAATTTCCTGTATGGCTGGAAGGTGACATTTATTGTCTGTTTTGTTGTGTGTGAAAGGGAAATTTCTGTTCACACCTCATTCTGCCCCTCTGCACCAGTAAGGCAAAGCTGTTCCTCCTGTGGATTAGCAATGTATCCCCTACATTTAGGGTGGGACAATATCCTAGAAATCATTCCAAACACCTCTGTCAATAATGGACTCCCAAAACAAGCCATGATGGGCACTCTCATCAACAAACAACCCCAAGGTCACCAGAGGCAGCCCTTTAGTTTCTGATTTAAATGAATATATTTTACCTCACAAAAACATCGATCCCAAGGCCAGACCCAGCCAAAGGAGCAGCAAGCAGTTATGGTCAACCTGAAAGAATCCCACTAGCAGGCACAGCTTGTCCATGCAAACCAGCACAGCTCTCCCCATATCCTCAGGGTGGGCTCTGGAAACAGCCACCAGACCAAAGGTGAGGTCCTCCACAAGTCACATTCCAAAAGCAGCCACAGAAATGCCCAGCTTTGCTCCACTGAAGACAGAAGGAGGTTTTCCTGCCATCTCAGAATTCATTGCAAAGGCCAACAAACTAGACTGCATTTGCCTTTTCCACTGGTCAGAAATGTAGATTATTCTTCTCTTGCTAAGCAGGGCAACAGTTTTTTGGATCTTCCCCAAGGTATACAGATTAGGACAAAGAATTATAACAAATTTTAACAAGCATAATTGAATTACATATAGTAATATGCAATTACAACATAATGGAAGTATATTAAATTATAACATAAGCATATCATAATGTTACATGCTGTTCTTATTATGATTACATTAATCCACACATGGCTTAATGTTTACTATGAATGTTTACCTTGCACATGAATGAAAACTGTGACCTATTCAGCTGTTTGATTGATGATTAAATTCTTCCTGTCTTCCTCTTTCTATTAAAATACATTAAGCCATCTAGACTGAACTGATCTGTGTCTATAAGTACTGAAAGTGCTACATGGAAAGGGTTGCAATAAAATACTGTAAACATTCAATCCAGCTTTTCAACTGATCTCAGTATTTTTAGCTGTAATCCAGTGTTACCTACTTGGCAGAAAACAGTCCACACCTCCTCTCTGGTATGATCCCTTCAAGATAAATGCTGTGCTTGAGACTGCTTAAGGACATATAAATGTCTAATTTCTTGAGCTCTACTGAAAAAAGCCCCAAAATAATTGTTTTCTACCTAAACCTACAGCTTTCATACTGCTCTATTTTAAAAACATCATAAACAATGCTGGAAATACAGTGTCAGTGGCTGACAGAGATGGACAACAAACAGGAGTGGTGCCCACTCCCAAATCATGTGGTTCTTGCCCTGTGATCAGTGAAATTGTGAATGTATTTTGCAACAACGAGCTAGGTACACATCTTTCAAAACAAGTCGTTTAATGCCCTTATGTTAACAGTCTTACAAGTTCAATCTCAAGTGAAATTACAGAAATTAAATTACCTTAGACTGAACTCATTGAATTCCAGTCAAAAAAAAAACAAATTTACATTGCCTGACAGAAACTTTGAGTGCAAATGGTTTTCAGCATCAAGCAAAAATCAACTGTCAATGAAGTGGCTAAATTTTACAGCCATTCTTACTGATGACTTCTTGAAGTATTAAAAACATTGATTAAGAGGTGGGAGAAGTAGACAGGAATCTATTATAGAGCAGGAAATATGTCTTGACTATGAAAATCAATGCAGCTGGCAAACAGGAGGACAGAAAAATGTAGAAGAAATACAATCATCTTTGAAGGGGCAATGAAGGAAAATGTGAAATAGGGCTCCCAAACACATGGGCTGAACAAAGAATCTTCACCATGAGAATAAAGCAGCAAGCAGGCATTAATTGCTTTCTATTGGAACCAGCACAATAAATAAAATCAGCTTATGATGAGTTTTTATAGCTAGTTCATTTTTTTAAGCTTACCACAAAATTCCTGTATACCTTGCTGAGGCCAGAATTTTACCTGACTATGCAGACTAAACCTATTTACCAAAACCTTACAATGTTTGCTATTTTATAGAGGATTTCTTGTCCTGCTCTTACACAAAGAACAGGTACTCCATAAACATACCTTTGCTTGGTGGTAGTGCTGGGAAAAAATGCTGCATCATTAGTAAACTTGGCAAAACAAATAAAATATGTCCTAACAAGAGGTGGCTTGAACTTCCACATAATTAATGTCTTTCAGATAGACACTTCCTTTTTCTTTACAAAACACTAAATGTTTTATGCCATAATTTGAAATGACCATAAAATACCTCATAAAAACAAAGATGATCTCAAGCTGTAAGATTCAGAGCCTAATCACAGTCATTAGTGTTATATAACAGTATCAGTGTTAGAGAATAAGATTATAGTCTCCTGTAAAAACAGAAGTTATTAATATTTCAATATTTGCATATACTCTTACATTCAAAATACACCAAAAAATGGAGCTTACACTGGGAGTTCTATTGCTAGATAATATTTTGAATTGCACATTAAACAAATAAATAAAAAGATACATTTAATGTGTTCAAAGAATACTGCATTCAATTCCACATCTGTTTCAGGTAACTAATTCTCCATCAGATCTCAGACTGTGACCCCACACAAACTCCTCCTCATGGTGCCTTTCCTCTTCCAAACAACAGAAAATGGTAACATGTGAGCTTCTGTTACTCAAAAATAATCTTTTCCTTCATTGCCTTTGTCTCCTGACATGTTCTTTCCCCTGCAGCTTGAGAGGGATCAAATTTTGCCATTTGACTTGCATGTTGTCCTTGGGGGAGATAAATACAGCCACAGAAATTCACCCTTAATGGCAAACAACGTGGCAATGATCATGGCTGATGGACTGATTGCACAACCCTTTTACACCATTATTTGGCTGAATTTTGGCCAGCAGGGCTGGGCTTTCATTTCCTTATGCCAAACATAATGTGGGAATACAAGTGCCACCTTTAGGCTTTAATGCTCAGGGCAACAACCCAAGTGCTCTAATCTTAAAATTTCTGTGGAATAGGTGTAAACCAGCATATTTTACTCTTTCCTTCAGGAGGTGACAGCCTGTCCCTGCCTTTTATAAATAGAGTTGCAGGGAACATTGAGTAAAAATGAGGTTCAGAGTTTACCTTTTAGTTTTCTCCAAATTTTAACAGAGACACAGTTATCTATAAGTCTACCAATCCCCTTGTGTCTGAAGGTGCCAAATCCAAGCATAACCCATCCAACCCATCTTTGATAATTACTGGGCAGGGATTTAGTAGAACATCTGTCATGATGGCAGCCCAGTATTTCAGTGTATTATATCCCTAGTGACTAGATGGCTTTTTTCCACTCTATCTTTATCTCCTTCTAGTATTTCTTCCACCTAAAAGATTTCAAATCATACTAGCTGACTGATGTGTTTAATAGGCATCCTCAACACATTAAAACATTGTTCCACGTGAAATGTGCTGTTGAGTATTACCTTGGTTAGTAATTTAATTTAATAGGATAGCAAAAACACATTGACATTGTGCAGGTTTGTGACCTAATGATTTATGAGACAAGTAACATTTGCAGACACATTGATTTTGGTAACTGTGCAATGAACAGAACTGAAAAACAATTTTCATCCTTTTTTTTTTTTTAACATCTTTTTTTTCCTCCTCTCCCAGCATTACTTTATACTTGGAATGGCCCCTTTTAAAGCTCATTGATGGTTTTAAAAAAAAATTGTAGGTCATGGCATTATTTTTTAAACGTTCAACACTTGAGGAGCCCCCTGCATCCCAACAAGTGCCAATTAATGTGTTCCACATCACTGGCCCTTGCAAGTGAGGCAATAAAATGCACTGACTGTAGTAAAACAATTTAAACTATGGTGAGGTTTCTGTGCCTTGACACTCAGGAAAAATAAGGACAACAAACCCATCAGATGCAGGGTGCTCCCCTGCACCAGCTGGCTGACACAGGTGGACACGTGCAGGAAGAGATGGCCCAGTTGTCTCAGACTAAATCTACTGGGAGCATCTGGTAGAAATCAGGATCCCTCTGTGCTCACAGGATAAATAGTCCACTGTGCTGCTGCATAACCACACCAGCCCCAGTTATCTCATCAGGCAAATCAGACAGTGTGAGTGGAGAGGAGTTAGGACATGCTATGGGAGGTGACTATCTACAAACAGAACAGGTAAAAGGTAGAAATTGTCTTTTTTTTTTTTCCTGCTTTTTTCCCTAGCAGTTGTTGGAACAAAGCACATCAGTTTTATGGCAGGGGAGGGAGTACACAAACATTTGCCACCAAAAATATGCTGCAATAAAAGGGAAAAGTTTGTGTGCCACAGGCAGTAACCAATGGCAGAGGCCAGCAAGGGCTGAGAGCAGAGAAGGTGTCTGCAATAGCCCTGGTGGCCACATTGGGCTCTTTCTGCAGATCAGAAGGTACTGAAGAGTCACAAACCCCAGGTGCAGCTCCAGCAGAGAATACCTTACCTGGCTGCTGCTCAGCAATGGCCCTGACACAGGCAGAGAGAGGGGACCCAGCCAGCACGTGAGGAGAGGGATGCTGCAGCACACACATCAGGGGATAAACAGGCACTGTCCTCCTTGGGGGTGTATAACTGAGCTCATCCACAGCCAGGAACCAGGAAACATCAATTAGCACTGGCACAGTACAGCCAAACAGGGAATATCTTCCTCTACTCCATATTAAGTGAGAAAAATCACACGCTGGTCAGACAGACTCATAACCTAAAGCTGAAGGCCAGAGTTTACACCATGCTAAGACCCCAATACTGCAAAGTCCAGCTTAAATCTAAAAGATCTCTTGTTCTTTCAAAATCTATCCCAGTTTCAATCTTTGCAGCTGATCCACATTTTTCAAAGGACTAATGGAAAGACTATCCTTCCTCTCCCAGCTCCTGTCCTCATTATGACACTCTCATGTGTAGCCCAGCAAATCCTGTTCATCTGCTGTTAGCAACTCAGCTCTGCCACTCAGTTCAACCTGCTTCAATTTATGTCATACCACCTCATGGTTATATCCACTTCACATTTATTTTAAGCTATATTCTCTCCCTCATTAAATACCTTTTCTATCCTCAGTCAGACATGGATATTTTATGGCTATGACAGCATTTCAATATGGTTTTAAATATAGCTTTGTCCACTTTGCAAACTCTATCAGGTTACTTGTACCCTTACCCTTTTTAATTTCTTCTCTAAGTGGCATAGTTCTAAAGTGGGAGAAAAAAAATTTGGGGGTTTTTAGGGATGTGTCTTCCTATATATTTGTACATCCTCAAATTGCTGGATCTTGTACAATGCTCCTGGGAGGATTTCTAGCTGGCTCAGTACTGCCTCAGTGAAAAACAGCAGAGCTGGCTCTGGCAGAGTCCTGATGAGAAGCAGAACACAATGGATGGCACCCAGTAAGTGCAGTTCTGTGCCCCATTATTTGAGTCAGCTCATTCAGAGCTACCAGGAGTATCTTTACACAGTGCACATTGCCCTGTGCAGGCATAGCATGAAAGACACTTTAATGTGAATGTGTGAGACAGAGGATTAATGATGGAGGAGATTTAAGAGCGGAAAGAGATCAAGGAGCCATAGGAAAAAGACAGCTCCAGAGAAGGCTTTTGAATTCACTGTTCTGTTATGGCAAACTTTCTTGTTAAAACAACAAGAAATGCAATAATAATAATAATAATAATAATAATAGCAGGAAATCACTGAGAACTTCTTGCTGCAAAAGCATAGGACCTGCGGAATCATCAATTCCTACCACCACCAATGTGAATTTGACACAGGATTTATAAGCTTGTTTTCATTTGGCTAAAGAATAAGAGTTCATGCAAAATGAACCTATTCATTACCTTAGGCTAATACCCTTATTCCTCTTCCATCATTAATTTAGGTTTTGAAATAAAATCATTTTCAGGCTTTTGTCAAGGTGTTGATGGATTCAAATCTGTGTGACACTGATCTTTCCATGCCTGTGAATGGGAGGATTATCCACATTAGGAGAGATCTGCAGAGGTCACAAGTGTTAAACTGCTATTCAGTTCAGGTTATTTCAGCAAAAACTGAAAGAATTAAAAAACTTTTCTTTTCAATGATACAGGAATTTGAATGAAAATAATTGGTAGGATTATGTGCTCCCAGCTCTACCAAACATCACAGCCTCTCACTGAGGTCTGAGTGTCTGGAGATCAGGAATCTGTTTGCTTCTCTGTCACAGACTCCCTGTGTGACCCAGAGCCCCTCTCACTCACAGACAGGTCTAATTAGGTACTCACAAGTGCTACAATTTACAACTTGGACAAAGTCACCAAGGGCCAGCAGGGAAGGAGATGTCTCCAAACAGTGACTGAACCCACAGCAGCCACAAATAGAAGTGCTGTAGAAAGCCCTACTACATTAGCTTCCTGTCTAGAATACTCTCCAGGGGCTGAAGAGACCAGGATTAAAATTTTCTCCTCCACCCTGTAGCCCTGAAGCCCTGACTTCTTCCTTAAACTAGCAGGCTCTGACCATTAAATGGGTTTTACCTCTTTTACATGCTCCTCCTCTGGCCCTGAAGTCTTGACTACCAGTTTGTACATGGCACAAATTCTGTAAACAGCACTGAAGAATCATATGAGAATGAGAAATAATTCATGTTATGAATTACCAAAATGATAGGATATATTTGACTTGCAACTAAGAAAAAGGATTGTACAGACAGTCCCATATTTGCCAGGAGAGAATAAACACCTGGGTTTTATTCCAAGTGCCATAAGTTCCCATCACATTCATGCAGACAGGATATTAAATGTATTTGCAGAGAAACCAATAGATGATCCTATCCACCAATGCAGTTAAAGAGGAAAAAAGCAGGCAGTGAGATAACAGTACATCCCTTTCAAATGAGCTTTTCTAAATTACACACAATTCTTAAATGCTTGCTAACTTCCTGGTACTGTGATTATCACAGCAGTGACAGCAATAACCCAATCAGACTTACAGAAAATTAGAAATCTAAGCATTTTCAATTATGTTTTTTTTCACTCTGGAATCCTCTACTCCAGAAAAATCTTTCCAATTTTCAGACTTGTCAGTCCTACTGAAAATCTCCCAATATTCAGGGGGAAATCCTGTATTTACTACTTAGTTGTGAGAAACCATGACTGCTGAACATCTCAGGAGGTCTCCCATTTGCCTTTGTTGTTTTTCATACCACTGCATGGACTAAAGGTGCTCAGCATGATGGAGAAGGCAAATGCTGAACTCAACATACAAATTCACACAGAACCCTCTGCATGGGCAGAATTAGTTCTAAGAAGCTGATTTTACTTAGTAAAGCCCAACTCCTTGGGCACTTTATGATTTTCTAAGTTAGCATCACTTCAACTCCTTGCTCGAGTTTTCCATTCCAGGAAAAAATCTCCTGTTTTTTCTCTTGAGGCTGTGATTTCCTCAGAGAAAACTTAGTTATTTTCAAAATAACTTGGAAATGAAGATGAGTGTTCCTTCCTAACTGCAGCTTGTTCTTAAACTACAAGTAAAATTGTGCTATTAGATATACAGTAACTAACAGGAGATCACAACTGGCTAAGCTGTGCTCTAGATGTCACAAACACCTTCATCAAACAACTGGAATTAATCAATATACTGAATTTATAGTTCAGTGAACATAGTTT
The DNA here is from genome assembly GCA_013397555.1 of Urocynchramus pylzowi. Lineage (NCBI taxonomy): Eukaryota > Metazoa > Chordata > Aves > Passeriformes > Fringillidae > Urocynchramus > Urocynchramus pylzowi. The sequence continues at coordinate 380,189 of VZRH01004153.1, read as the reverse complement.
AGCAAGAATTGATCCAGCACCAGGTGTGTATGTAAAAACCAAATACAGGTTTAATCAATTAGACCACCTTGCTAATTTTCACTTTAGATACTCATTTATATCCATAATGCCTCAAATGTGCATCAGCAAACATCTTGAAAAGCCTGTTCTTGGGTTGTCAACTTGTTTTGCTAAAGTGCATCTGCTTGGCATGTGCCACAATGCTTCCATTTTTTATTAGTGAAGCAAGTACACCCACACCAAATTAAGACAAATTAACTGTGTCAATTTTGTGGACCAAAACACAGCATTTTCCTACAGATGATCTCACAGAGCAGGTGTGAACTGGGGCTGCTCAGGGAAGAGCCAGGCTGGGGCAGGCAGGAGCTCAGGAGGGAGCCCAGCAGCAGGAACAAAAGCCAGTTTCAGCCCTGTGAGCCACAGCACCCTTCCTGCTCACCTGGTGGGGTGAGATGAGCTTGTCCAGAGAGCAATTCAGACAGGGAGCCCAGTGCAGTTGTTTTGAATCCCCTGTCTCTCCCCAGTGCCCACAGAAAGAGTCTAGAAAGGTTAATTTTGTGGTGCAGCTACCTCCAACAGTGGCTAATGGACTAAGACATCTGTTGAGACTCATTAAGAGCCTGACTCTCCTTTATCCCTGTGATATCAGGAAGCTCCAGCAGCTCCAGACAACACAATGTTCCTACAGAGCACATTTAAATTATGCTGCTAATTTAAGACATTCAACACTGTGGGCAAACAGAGGGCTGTGGGGTGGCACACAATTCTGCCCTACTAGTCTTTTCCCATTTGTTGCATTGTCACCACACTTCCAGTGACAGAGGAAGGGCTTAGAGATGAGTTTCCAGAGTAGATGTCCAAGCAGCAAGTTTCTAAAACCTCTGGGATTACCTGCTTCTACATGATGTCATTTGCACTCAAGGTCAAAGAGAGTCTGGCATCCCACACAGAAAACTCAGTTGTTCCTTTAGGGATTTGCTTGCTGGAAAATGTCAGTAGGCAAAGAAAGCAGCTGGATGTCAAGCCTAAGTTCAGTTCTGTATGCAGAAATTAATAGGAAGATTATAGTTTTTCTGGGTAGAGGTATGAAAATATGATACTCAAACATGGATTTGAACTAGAAAGGGACATGTAAACTCTATGTTCCAATAGGACTGGGTGCTGAAATCACCCATTTGCCTCCAGAACTACTGCAGAAAATCTGCCTTAAAGGAAATTGTGAGAAGTTGTTAAATATGACCTGCCTGCCTGTCCTAGCTCTGGGATCACCACACTTCCCACGACAGCTGGCAGAGGGCAAGGCTGGGAAACTGCAGAGACAGAGGAAATGGTGGTAGAAAAGCTGCTCTCTGTGTCAGACACTAATTTCCTGGAAACAAGGACTAATTCCAGAAACCAGCAGAAACATGAAAGATATAATCAGCTCAGAATCCTTGGCTCAGAACTCATCTTTTTCAGAAATCACTGATCAACGAGGGTCTTCAGGAAGGCTAAGTAGAAAAACTGACAAAGAAATACAACTGTTTATCCCAAGTATAACTTTATCTTCAATTGCAGCAAACCACAACAACTGAAGTGAGAAATTCCATGTGTGAGCACTTTTCTTCTGGATTCTTGGAATTATTCATCAAAAGTATCTGTTATCTGACAAATCAGAATACATCATTAACTAGAAACTGATGACACTGAAGAGGTGTGGGAGGGAATTTATCTAAAAGCCTAGGAACAGATTCTTCCAATACTTTCATTGCAGTAATGTATGTGGGTTTTTATCACAAACTGACAACAAATAAATGTAATCTCATCTGTTCTATTTTCAGTCTCTTTATCAGCTGTCAGCTTTTTTCTTGGTATTTGAGGCAAACTATAAAGGTTTTTAAAAAAGATATTTTAAAATACCTCATTGCTTCTGCCTCCACCTAAACAAGTAGTCTGAAAACAAATAAACCAACCTACAAATAGCTAAGTTGCATTTAAGTTAACTGTTTAACAATACATGTTAAACCCCAGCTACTAAGGAGTATTTTATGGTGAGATGTATTCAGATGTTATGAAAAGATTCCTAATGTAGCTGAGTGGAATAAGATTGTCCCATTTTATACCACAGCAAGTGCCCAGCATGATTTCTCAGTGCTGAGAGTGGCACTGCAGCTCAGGAACCCTGCAAGGATCTTACAAGGGCTGATTACTGGGAGAAGCATCAGGGACAGGACCCAAGGGAATGGCCTGAAGTTGATCAGGGGAGGTTTAAGTTGGATATTAGAAAAGTTCTTTCACCCAGAGGGTGGTTGGGCACTGGGACAGGCTCCCCAGGGCAGTGGCCACAGTCTGACAGAGCTCAAGAAGTATTTGGTCAATGCTCCCAGGCACATGGAGTGACTCTTGGGGTGTCCTGGGCCAGGAGATGGACTCAGTGATTCCTCTGGGTCCCTTCCAACTCAGCAAATTCTGTGTTTCTATAACTCTCTGATTACAGAGCACCACAGATATGCTCTATCACATGCAGGGAATGCAGGACTTTTAAACCAGAGCCATTGTTGCTGTCTTTTGGGCAAGGAATAACCTTGTGGTATTGCTAAGGAACAAAGATAATTGTATACACTGATTTCTCTTGTTTCACTCTTGCTCTTTTACTGTCAGGCCAGAAAGGTACTGGACTGAGGAGCTGGTTCTTTGGGTGCCAGCAAGGATGGCATTTCATAAAGGACACACAATCAGCCAGTAAGCAACTTCTGCAGAATTTAAATTATTCTTCTTTGTCCTAGTTCATCTGTTGCTTCTTTGGTTCCTTGGTGCCATAGAACAATGGCCAGATAATGCAGCCATGATTGCAACATAAAAATGCAAATTAAAGATCACAGAATAAGGTCTAGATAAAACAGCAGGCTGGTCTAAAGGCCTTTAACCTGGTGGCCTTGGATTAAATCCTTAGTGCAGAGCAACCACTCAGCAATATTGTAGGTGTTTCATCCAGTTCTGGACCTGACACTCCAACAGGGCATTGCATGGTTCAGCACACCACTGCTCCTTTGAGCCACTAGAGGCTTTGACAGATTTCAAAAGGAAGGTCCAGTGTGTACCACCAGAAAGGCAATGTTTGCTAAAAAACTTAGTTACTCCACTCTGCTCCATTAAACAGGAAAAAATTGGTGTTTCACTGAGTGCTACAGCAAATAAAAGATGAAGACTGACATAAGTGAGACTATTTGGAGAGACCTCATGTAGCATGGGTAATAATTGTGCTCAATTCATGAATATTTCTTGTGTTTCATAAAAAAAAAAATTACATTTATCCTCAATGTTAAACCTAGATCTGTACCTTTGCAGAGCAGATTTTTTTAATGGTTGTATGCCACTCTGACTGCTTTAGGTGCTTGCAAGCCTCTTATTATTAGAGAGTTTTATCTGTCTATCCTTATTTAATAAAGATCTTTTATGAAAGAATCCTCAAAAGACCTCAATAGCAGGGTATCATTATTACCTCCATTTCAACATTTGTGGATAATACAGGGTATAGGCAGATCAATGTGTTAAGGCTGAACAGATGGATTCAAGACCTTCAGGTAGGACTGAGACATCAAGCAGAAAAATCAGAAGTCCAGGTAACATGAACCTTTTGAGGAAACATCAATAAAATGAAGGTTTCTTAAGCTTAGAAAGAGATTTGGTTATACATATGAACTCCAACTTTAAGAAGAATGAAGTACTGGAAGAGACTGCCTGAATCCTAAAGGCTTTTAAAGAGAGAACAATGAGACAGTGGTCTAGGGAGGCCAGTGAAGTCGAAGATGAATTTGTTTTCACTTTTGTGCAAGGGTGAACGTACTGACCTTGGGATGGGCTCCTTGATCTAAGTTGGAAACCTCCCTTCAGAGTTATCTGAGTCCAGATCTAGGTGATGTAACCCATCAAGGATGATCTCAGAGAGAGCTCAACTCATCCCAGTCATGCTTCTAAACTCAGCACAGCCTGCTACAGTAGTTGCTGGGGTGGGGAAACCCAGACTCAACCCCTGCAGTCTTTCAGAACTGAACAAAGCTCAAAAACGGGGGTACTGCTGTGGGCAGGTAATTCAGAGAGACACTCTGATTGTGCTAGACAGCACATTTTAAAAACAACAACTGATGCACTAGGTTTGCTTTAAAGTTAAGAAATAGTAGTCATTACAGATCTGAGCCCCAACATGCACAGCAGCTGCAGACACCACTGAATTCCTCTGGAGTTATAATAAGCTCACTGCATCTGTAAATTAGACATTTACATGTCTGGCCACTGTGGTGATTATTGTTGTTATTAAGAGAGAGTGCAGAAAATCTAAATAAAATACAGAATGCTGCTGTTGATCATTCACTTATTTCTTTCCTGGAGCAGCCTGCTGTACTGCTAAGAAAAAATAAAATACAATTATGCCTTATAGCATAACACTTAATTAGCTTTACAAGAAGACATTAAGCAACACACCAGATGCTAATGAAATCCTGAAAGTCCATTTTGTAATGAAGCACATATGTACTAACATATTTTAATTTCAAACTGGTTTAGGGATTACAAGAAGAAATTGGAAGTTACAACCTCAAGCCTGCACATAAACATGCAAGTATTATTGGGAGTAGGATTTATAGTTTAAACAAAATATCTGTATCAACAATAAAAAACCTCAAACACCCAGTGTATTCATCAGATTAAAACAACTATGACAGCTGGCAACACTACTGGTAAGCTCCCTGAAGATAAAAAGCAGTAACAAGTCAGAAATCATTGGTAGTCTGAAGGTAGCCTATGAAAGCCTCAAAGAAAAATATGTGCAACCCATTTGATGAAAAGTGACTGAAGATCTGCAAAAAGGGAGAGATGATCAAAGGATTAAGCCAGGAAAATTACCTATTTAAAATCCTTTAAAGATACCAGTGTGATGCTCTTAAGACTTCTATTTCTAATGTAAAGTATCTCTCCAAGGACCCAGTTCAAAGATAATCAAAGTCACTGAGAACCATAAATTCTGAATAATCCTGAGGATGTCCATAATTACAGTCACTGCATTGTCCTTTTAGAGGGCAAGTGACAGCAGCATGTGGCCTCCAGCTCCCCAGCAAGCCCAGAGCAGGGATTTGAGCCAGACCACACCTTGTCCCAAATTATCCCTGAATGCTGGACCTGCCAGCAGTAAAGGGAGCCTTTCTTGCTTCCTCTGCCCTTGCACAGAAAGCTCCAAAGTGGTGCTTCTGGTCATAATAAACAGAGAAATTCAAAGACAAGATTTCTGACGCCTTCACTTCATATCAGGTGGGGTTATTTTGCTGGAATAACAGGAGTTTTGTGTGTCTTCAAGCTGCTGTGGTACCCAGTAGAGTCAGATGCCTCCAGGGTTGGGAGCAGCCAAGTGGCCTTTTCTGGATTGCTGGGGTGCTTCATGCTTCTGAGTGTATCAAAAACTGGAGTTCTATCCAAAGTGAATGGAAATGGAGCAATTCTTAATTGCTGAGTGAAAATCTGATCCTTTAACTGTTGAGGCAGCATTTTACAACACAGATATTTCTTATGTTGCCATATTGTGACACTGCACAGCTGTGTTCATATTGTGACTGTGATAAGGTAAAGAAAAAAAATCAAAACCAACAAAACCAACCCAGAAATAAACCATAAATAAACTATCAGATTGTATATTACAGCAACCCTCCAGAACACTCTACCTAGTCCCAGTGATATTACAGACACTGACACAGTAAATATTTTTTAAGGACTGAAGTAATGTAGCAACTCTAGCACCTGAATTGATGCTTAGCAGCACAATGGTTGTTTCTTTGTACAGTTTCAAAACACTCAGTTCCAAAGTCTTTGAGGCAATCAGAAAAAACTGCAATGGAAACTCATTCCATGACCACTGTCCAGAATGTTACTGCTCACAGTTAGGTTACTGCAGCAACTGGGACACTTCCCAGGTCTACAGAATGCTGATCAGCTTTTACACCTATTATATAATAAAACATGCATTTTTTTCAAGCAAAGGTGGAGCATAAAAATTCATCTAATAGCTTTATATGAAGCTGAATGAATGCAAAAAACAATAGAACAAAATGGACAAGATACATTTTTTTTAAAACATGGGGACAACTAAACCCAGATAATTCTTCCTCACTTTTAAATGAGCAGTTGTATCTATGTTATCATTATGCAGTTCTCCTTCTCCCTCTCCTCTTAAGGTATTGATTTTTCTTTCCTGCTAATGAACTAGGTACTCTGACAAATGTAAACATCCCAGAGTCCAGTAATTTCAACACATAAACCCACTAGGATACACCGAAATATTCTGCAGTAGTCACAAAATGCTTATTTTACCAGTCACTTGTTACCACCCAGTGCATAAATGTATATAACTGCTCAAGTGCTTCATGAACCACCATTACCTGGTTGAAGAACTTGGACAAATTGTTTGACTTATTCTGCACTCTCATTCTCAGCACGAGCTGGAAACATGCCAGAGGAATAAACTACCCAACAGATGTTAATTGTGCACTAGACCACACTGCATGACACCACATCCTACACAATTTTAAATATTGCAATTACTCAGAGATACAAGGGCAGGCTCTCCAGACAGCCTTTCACACCTTAAAAAATTATTTTGGGAAATGTGCAAGGAAGCAAGACAAAGTTAAGAGCTTAATGTAAAACACACAAACAATAGTGATGCTTCCAAAGAGCTCTCCCAGATCTTCCATGTTTTATACCAAGGAAAACAGACAGAAGCTCAGAAAAATGCAAGTAAAGAGGATTTGGGAATGAGGATGATAAGGACTGATGAGCAAACTCAGGGAAATCCAAAGGCAGAGAGAGGTTTGTGCTCCACAGCTGCACTGTTGTAACAGGGACCCTTCTCTGTGGACCCTTGGCTACAGGGGGGTCAAGGGCTGGAAATACAAGGTATGCATAACAGGACCCTGATCTTAGACTGATTACCATTTTGATTTCTCACCTTTATTGTCTTTTAAAAAAAGCCCCAATTATAAGATTGAAAAATCTGAAATAGTTTTTTAGGCTCAAATATTTCTTTTCTCAGCCTTGTTTTGGTTGCCAAGTAAACACAAACTTTAAAGAGAAAGCTTTTTTCCAGAGCTGCTCTTTTGCTGAGAAAAGAAATTAGTTTTCTTTTAGAGACTGCTATCCAAGTATAATTAGATAGGTTTACAAAATATATCTCAAATGGAAACCATATTTTAAAGGAGATTTGAATGTGTAACTTCTAAGCAGAATCAAAGGAGCTTATCAACATACAAGTCTTTTATTGTCTAACAGGCATGGAAACTTTGTCTGACTAGAGATTGATTTGATGCCAGCTTGCTGCAATTAGAAAGTAATTAGCATTCTTTCAAACTGAGGACCAGAAGAATGGCCTAAGGATGACATTCAGTTCCGTGAATAAGGGAGAAAATTTGTGTCTCCTGCTTTTGAATAAGTGAGAATAGAATTTGGAAATCAGTGACTGCACTGTAAACACCACCTGCTGCCTCTAAGGACAAGCCCAAAACACATAAACAGAGAACTTGTTAATTGGTGAACACAGTATTTTGACTCTGACAAAGTATGCAAAGTAGGTTTTTATGGTCAGCCACCATTTTTTTTTGTTTTTGTAAGATCCTGCCCTACTGGTTTTTTGACTAAGAAATCTCAGTTCACTTTTGCACTATGGATGGCAACACCAATAATACAACAAACCCTCATATCCTGTATGTTCTAGTTTAATTCTTTTTGGTGAGTTTTTTTCATTTGGTGTGTTTCTAGCACTTCAATCTCTGTGCAAAGGTATGAAACAGCCTTGAATATATGGCAAAAGGTTTTAGCACCTTCACAAAACACCATAAATCATTAAATGCAGCTCACTGAATTAACTCTTTTCACATAAATACCAATGTTAACTTTCATCAAGAGCTAGAACAGCGACCAACAGCAGTAAATCCAGAATAAATACTCTACTCATCACCTGTTCCTTCCATTTCACTGACTGTCATGCTGTTAGGAATCTTGCTGGGAACTACAGAAACCAAGAGCACACAATATTTGAATTTTTCAAGAAAAGCTATTTCATTCTGGAACGATACAAAAATGCAAACCAATGATTTCTCATGTGCCTTTTGTTGCAAGTTTTGTATTTTTTATCCCTAACCCAGGAAAGAATGGAGAGATGGAGACGAGGCTTTGCTGATTTTCCATTTGAAATAGTAACTACTTGGCCACCCTTTCAGCTTCATCTTTGAACAATCATTTCCTGGAAGAAGGAGAATAAAGAGAATGAATTTCAGAATGAAGTACAGGGGAAATTGATCTAAAGATAGGTCAGGATACAGGAAAATGATACACATTTTTACTTGTTTGTAATGTCACATTTCCTAATAATGATACCCATAAACAGGCTTTCAATGGAAATAGGCATGTGAAGGCTTTTGACATCACCACTGAGCATGGGACTCACTACTGTTTCATGTCCATCATTAACAGTTCTGAATTGCCAGTGAAATAGAAACAAAAATATTTAAAAAAACCTCTAAACGGAAGAAATAAGGAAGAAGAATAAATAGCTGAAGGGAGGAGAGAAGGCATTTGTTTCCTGGCTAGAAGAGCTCAGTTTACAGAGAGGATTAAATTTATTTTTCTAATTAGAACCTTGTTAGTTTTGAATTATATGCTGCAGTGTGGAAAGGAAATCGTGGGGGAGATGGTGCATGAGCCAATGTTAATGCTCAGCAACAACCACAACAGACAAGATGTAGCCAAAGGTGAAACTGCACAAGTTCCTGTTTCTTCACTTTAAGGTCAGAAATAAGAAAAACTTTAAGCTTTAAAGAAAATGTAACATCACCAGAAGTGATAGTTCTAACAAGCCATTTGCCAGGAATACACTTGGTCTGGCAGACTTCACAAATAGTAAGTGCTGTCATACACATGACAAAGAAAACCCTAAAAAATTCCAGAAGTCACCACCAAACACCCTCCTCCCCCCAAAAAAATTAAATAGCAAATAAAACAGACTAAAAAAGCCCTTATTATTTCTGAAAACTGACATTCTGGCAGGAACCAAAACCATAATCTTATTCAAGAGAAATTTAAAAAAAAAAAAAAAA
>VZRH01004153.1:344480-371008 GCA_013397555.1 Urocynchramus pylzowi | reverse complement strand
ACCAAAAAAAAAAACTTTTTAAAAAAAAAAAAAAAAAAAAAAAAAAAAAAACAAAAAAAAACAAAAAAAAAAAAAACTTAGGAGGTTACTTAGCTTTTATTTCACCCAAGAACATGTTTATAATGTCATGCCAAGATGAACTTTCTGGCTAAAACTTGGTCAGGATTGGTATCTACACTGAAGTTAATGACATTGCCCTTCAAGGGTGACAAAGTTCTTGGTAAACAGTTACATGTAACCATCAAGCAAATTAACACTGAACCCTCAATTATAGCTCACTGTCAGGAGTGTGCTGCAACCTCAGCAATCCTCCATGCAAGCACCCTCTCAGGAGAGCTCTGGTAGATGATGGATATGACAGAAATCTGTAGAACTCCCTCATTAATGAGTGAAACTGGGGACTACAGTCTGGGGGTTAGCATAAATATGTTTGAGAAATCAGACACACATTTGTATTTACATGAATGGAATTTCTGGAGCATGCTGCTATAAAAGCCTATGAATTTATCATGTCTAGTTGGCTTCAAATCAAGGCTGAAGCCCTCTGTAGAATATACACCATGATGGGGCTGAAGTAAAGAGTTTCAACATAAAACAGCATTCAAATGCATCTCCTACACAATGTCAGAGTAAGCAATCAAATATCCCAATTTCTGCTTAAAACCTGTGGTTCCATACTAAGAATAATTTCTGAAGCAATGGAATGAAAGAAAAACATAACTTTTCTACATTGATGAGGATAAAAGGCTCCTTTTCCACTTTTTATACCCACTGAACCAAAGAGATTTATTGTCTAAAACAACCTTTGAATTAACACAAAAGGCCCTTTTTAATGTCAACTCCCATTCCTGATAACAATTTGACAGTTAAAAATAAATGCCCCAAAACTAATGTTTTAAAGCAAGCAAACAAAGTTCTTGTGTTGTTACAATAACATGGGTAGTTAATTATTCTCATGTTTCCCACCAAGGAAAATACTTATTGCAACTATGAGACTTTTTTTCCTTAATACTGAGACAGCCAGAACCTAGGCTGAAAGCAGATATTTTTTGGGTGGGAATGAGAGGAACTGCAGGAGCAGAGAGAAAATGAATGCAGATGACAGCTTGGAAGAAGCTTCCACAGCTTTAGAAACATACCTGACATGACAGAGAAAGATTTAGGGTTCAATAGAGTCTGAAAGCAGCCTAAAAATACAAGGGATTCGTGTTATTCCATGCTTTACTCTCCTTGTGTTCAGAAAAACAGAAGGTTTTGCACTTTTTTTAAATTAAATGAGGTTGCACATGAGAAACACCCAACTCCCTTACCAATGTAACAGAAACAAACTACAAATCCCAGAGATTTGACTAATTACCCATATCAAATGAAAAGACAGAGGATAATACAGCTGTAAGTTTAATAATTGGCTATTGTAATAAGACTGACATCTCTGAATGTCCTTGGGTTCACCATTTCTTTTGGCAATAAAGCATTCAGAATGGTAATGGTGAACATTACATATGTTTATTAACATAACAGCTCACTCTGGTTCCACAGCATGCAGGATGCATATAATGGTGTTACATGAATTATTCATAGTGTGCAAGACCAAAATAATTCCTTGCTTCAGTCTTCTGGATTCATAATTTAAGATGAAGAGACAGCCTCTCTCTTACAACAGAGATGTTTATGCTGCTCTTACTTAGGTTCATTTGGGTCTCGCACAGACACAAAGCAGAGGATGTGACTTAACATATCAATCAGTGTGAAAAATTGTTAACAGCATTTCCAAGTGCCCTGATAATCTCAGATATAAAAGAAACACCGCAGCCCCTTTTCTCATGCAAAATATCATGTATTAAACATAGCAAATGGAAAATAACGTTATATAAAACAGCAGATAAATAAATTGGGAGCAGGAGCACAAAGCAGTGTGTGTAGCAGCCAGAAAACTTTTCTTTCCTCTGGTTCCTCTGTTGCTTTGGTAGCTCTAAAATTGGATACAGACTGGCTTAAACTGTTTCTGTGAGCTTAGAGAACTTAAAGAACAAGCACTTCTTGTGAATGAAATTTCAGCCCGGGAAGGGTGTCTGCCTGAACACCAAAGTTAATTAAGGAAGTGTTGACAGTCCCCACCTACAAAATGCCACAACACCAATTGAAATGTCATGTGTGGCCAGCCCTGCCTCAACAGCTCCCACCTCCTGACCAGAGAAAGAGGGGACAATTGCCTTCTTGGTAGCTCTTCTGTCTTTTTATATGTGGCATCACAAAATGCAGTACTGAAATACTGCTTGTGTACCAGGAATATTTATCAGTTTAGATTCTACTTAAATACTATAGAAAAAAACAAACATTATTGTTATATATATATTGATTGTGTATAAACTCAGTTTTAGATCAAGCATACCATTCAGGAATATTAGAGAGAAATTGTCCAAGGCATACAGCTGAAAAAAAGGTCTTCAGAAATCAGGTCAGGTATGTTGTATTATTTTATTCTGGTATTTTCAGGTATAATATTTGAATTTTTATCTTAAAAAAATGAAAAAAATATTTTTCATTGGGGAACAAACACACTTCAAAAATGAATTGTATTAGTCTGGAACAATTTATGTGGAAAGCCAGAGCATTAGTAAGATGATTAGTGACAGATTGCAGAAATAGAAAGAAAAGCATGAGAAACAACATGAATGTAGTGAACATAACCACAGCATTCACAGGTAAGGTCAGGTGGTCCAAAATCAAGGCCTTTCCGGATCCAGATGAAATAAAAACAGACCAGGATGTTTAAAACCCAAAACAGTGAAATTGTCTAACATGTTCTTAAATCTCTTACCACTTTCAGCCTGACAATTTCCATTATGAACATCTTATGAAATCTAACTCACAGAATTTTTAAAGATATTTAATTATCCACTAATTTATCTGGGAATATTAGATATACATGATGTGGGAATTGGCAACCCCCGTGCCCTACAGAGTGGGGTATCACTTTTAAGCAATCCCAGCAATTCCTAGTGCAGATTTGGCACACAAAGTCCCCCAGGTTTCCCTCGAGCTGGGGAACCTTGGCTGCTGCACCCCATCCCCCTGAGCTGCCCTGTGCAATTCCCTGTACAGGAGGCACCAATCTGGTGCCACTCAAACCTCTGTGAACCAGCACCTCAAGTCCCTAAACCTCTTCCCAACGTGTGCTGTTCATACATCCCCCTCCACTTATGAAATTGGCTCTTCAGGCATTCTCTTGGACGGGTGTTTTGATGTATAAATCAAGCCATAAATTATGTCTGAAACCACTTTGGTGTCTGACAACAAGCAGAGGGGAAGGATGACACTTAAGCAGGAAAGTGATGAAAAATGACACAAAAGAGGACCTTGTTCTGCCCTTGAAGGTGGCACAAACGTGCTCAGAGATGCTGCCCTGGCTTGACCAAGGCAGAGCAACCCCATGTGCAGCCAAACCCATCACCAATTCCCACTCTGTCACGGGCTCTCTGTTGACAAGTCTCTTCATGTCCCCTTTCTAAAAGATGCCTTTAAACATTCTTTTATTTTATTTCCATCAAGCAGAGTGAGCAGCTTGTATCTATCCACAAAACATTGTCATTATGCCCATTAAATATCAAGCCCAAGCCAGAGAAGAAATGGTGAATCCTTTGCATTACAATAACCAGAACACATCTGCCCTACATTTTAATTTTATTTCACAGTTTACTCAATGTTTCAATTTTTGGAGCACAGCAGTGGCATTTTTCCAAGTCCAAATCCAATTAGTCTTTTCATTATATGACTGCAATGCAGAGTATTTAAAAAAAAATTGATTGTGTTTGGTGTCGTTTATGTAATCTGAGTGTAAGTAAAATTGCTTATTTGATCGTTTGTCTAGGAGAGAGTGTCATATCACAGTTTTACTGATCACACAATTTGATTTTATTTTCATTTGTTATTAGAGACTGCAAACAGTGGAACAAAAAAAAAGTATATTTACAACTTCCAGTTAAGAACTGAATTTCCCACCTGAGTCAACAAACCACCCTCACTGAGACTGTGTGTATGTGGAATCAAGGCTATACTGGAATATATACATGTGTTTAAATAGAAATATATTAAAACTTTGTCAACAGGAGCACAATCAATAACTACTGTGGTGTCTGAAGGAAAAAAAATAGCCAAACTCTGGAAAAACAGAGGGAATTTTATCAGAGAATGATGGCAGAGTTGGTGTTCAAGCCCTCAACACAGCACATTTGATCACCATAATAAAATTATCTATATGATGCAAGTGGGCTTTAATGAATACAAAATGACAATATTACCTAAAAAAAAAATTATCTGCATTTGTTTATTTTCTTTTGGCTCACAAGCATTTCTAAGTTACGATTTTTTATCCTATTTTTTCCTGATAATTCATTTTGCTGCATAGGAATTCTCTCTTAACTCTTAAAACCAACCACTTCCCCAGCTCTTCAGGATAAGAGAAGATAAGTTTTGAACAAAATGTGCAAGGTATAAATAATTAATTTAGTTCCAGTTCTATGGTAGCTTTACATGTTCTTTGCAGCTTAATATCTGATAAATAACACAGACAAATTGCCCTCACTTTTAAGGAAACTGAGGGCTCAATTTGCAAATTTTGAAATGAGCAGCAAAACACTCTCAGAAAAAAATACAGTGGTCTGCATATTTAGTGTAGCACTATTCCACAATTTAAATAAATTTTCTTTAAAAGAAAAAAATCTCTTCCTGGGGAGAGTTGCCTCTCCCATGAGCTATTCTCCATAACGTAACTAGAAAGAAATTGGGACCCACAAATCCAACCCTTCACCCCTACAGCAGCAAAATTCTTCTCCCTCCAGCATCATCAGCAGTGTTGGAGAATAGTTTGTTTGGCACATATGCTCTCTGAGTGTGAAGCCATCCAGTGAAATGAAAGACAGTCTGGTGTAGCTCATTCATTAATTTTCACAGCAGTTGGTGCCCTGTTGGCATTTCAAATTAACGTAAGGAAAAGTTCAAGAGATTTAACTTCATTTCAAATCATATCTACTATGATTTTCAAGAAACGTTACAAATAGATTAAATTGCATTAGTAAAAGCTAATTGCAGAGCAAAAGAGAAGAATATTAAATGCTAAGTACCAAAGTAATTTCAGGGTAACATAATTTTTACCAGCTGAATCATCCCCTGCATGAAAGCTCACGCTCAAGCAGCTGCAGCAGTGATGGAGTCAGAGCAGGGCTGAAGTCCCTAAAGATGCTGGTTTGCAAGTGTTAAATGACAACTTGGAGTGAAAGGATTTCAGTCCTGTTCATTGCACAGCTCCAAGCCCTTCTCTGCAATTGGATCCAAGGTCTAGATGAACCAGTTTTTATGTGTGTAATAAAGTCTTCAGGGCTGCTGATAAACTGCAGGGCCGTAAGAACATGCAGAGCTCTAATGATGGGGCTGGGGTTTCCTGGCACTTGCCTTTGGCCATTCATTTCAAAACTCCCAGTAACATTTTCTGTACTAAACTATCCTGATTTGACCATGAAATAGGGAACTTAGATTAAACCCCCTGCAATCTCAAGTGTAATTGCAGCTCCTTATTTCTTTATGCACTGGTTGGTTTTGCTGTTTGTCCTTTAAGGTCACAGGCAACGCAGGAAATCTATCAATTCAAGGAAAAAGGCCATTTGTTGATGGAGAGAATTAAAACACTTTTTTTTTTTTCTGAATTACAGAATAGCCAATGCATTTTATGCTTTGCTTCGTTCCTGCTGTGTGGGGAATTTCTGTGTGAAAGCAGACCACTTCCAATGAAAAACATGAGAACTCAAAAAAATAAAGGTGATAACACCAGGGAAAAATGAAAACTCTAGCCTCAAATCACCCAATTACAAATCAGGAAGCCATTAATGAAGTTAGATAAAAGCTGATGAAAGGACCAAGGTGCAATCACCTAATTTACATATTAGTAGTGCAGATAGCTGCATTTAAGCATCTCCCTGGTACATGATGGGGAGAAATAGATCCTTAATGCTATGGGTTCTCCTTCTCTGTGAAGGAATCAGAAGTGTTTATTTTTCTCTTTGCCTATTTATTTTCCCATTGCCCAGAGTCCAGATGATATCCAAAGTCAGGGAAGGTTGAAACCTACTCCCTGGCTTCTGGTTGAGAGGCCAAAATGAGGCACTGGCACCTCAAGAGACTGCAGCAAAGGGATCTTTGTGAGGATGGGGGAAAGGATGAAATTCATCAAATTTTCAAAATTAATTTAAGGGCAGGGCATACAATGCAGTAGCATCACATCACTCAGCTCCACAAGTGTATTCACAAACAGACAAATTTTCACAGGAATAGGGCATTTCATTGAAATTGTTCTGTCCTTATTTTTTTTTCTCTTAAAAAATGCATTATTTCATGCTGGAACAGCAGCAGAAGCTGTAGAATGTCTGAAACCAGGTGAATTCAAAGATGAGGCAGGAGAAACAATACATGTCCAGTGGCACCTCACAAATACTGCTTGCAACAGGAGTGGGTGAAAACATCCATAAGGAAGCAATTTTTTGCTTGTTACGTTCAAAGTGTGGGAAGAACACTAAGAACACTGTGGGTACATTTCTGAGCTCAGTAGACACAGAAGGACAGCTTTGGTTTGTTTTCAAAGTAGAAGCTGAATAAACAGAATCATTATAATAGCTCAGTGTTTGCTAAGGCTGCAGACCCAAGGAATAAAGTTATAAGATAAAAAATAAAAATATGTGCATTGTAGTCTACTGAATAAGTGAGCTAAAGAACAATGCTGGGAAACAGAAGGAAAAAATACAAGACTAGTCTTCGATTATAATAAAACATTTATGTTCATCCATAATAAAAGCTGGCCATGAGATTGCCTTAAATTAGTCTAAAGCACTTAAACACCTCCTCTCTTTCTCTAATACAATATAATGTTATGATATAAAAATAAAGAGCCTCCACTTCAGCCACAAGCATGTGCTCACTACCTCAGTGTGACACAGAAATGGCTCCTGTCACAAGGCACACATTTCTTTGTGCTTGAAGAAATCAGTCTGCAGACCACTGTCTTTTCCCACTCATGGGCTTCAGAGCAACAGCAGAGAGCAGAAGGGCCAGAAGTCAGGGAGAAGAAAGAGAGATAGCTGATCCTAGATTCCCAATTCAAAGCCAACAGAGGCAGTGCAAGTCCCTGGAATGGCTCAGGAGAAGAAAATCTGTGGGTGCTCAGTTCCAGGGCCAGCCTCAGAGGGCACAGTAACACAGCACAGTGTGTAACTCAGCGTGCCCTCACAGGGTCAGCCTGATCACAGAAAGTGTTTGAACAAAGCTATTTCTTCAGGCCTGGTGACAAAATTCTTCTCTTTGGATCAGTGGTCTCTGAGCAATGGAGAAAGCGCTACTTGAGGCTTTTTCTACATGCACAGGAATAGTTTAAAGGCGTTTCCTTTCCCCTTCTTTCCTCTTTGGTCCTCAAAGATGCTTTTGGATGAATTCCCTCTGCTTCACACACATTTTCCTGGGGACACTCATCTGCAGGTTCACCACTGCTCTTCTGACACTCATAAGTGACCAAGGCACCAAAAACCCTCACCACAGAGACACAGCTAAAATTTTCTGCAAATTTGTAGAGTGTTTTAGGTGTGATTGGAAACTTGCAGCAACAGGCCCCATGAAGAGGTTCCCTCTTTGGCCTTCTCCAGACTTTTCAATGCTGTGGTTTGTTCAGAGGCCAAGGAGCTCTGAGCTAGAGCTTGCATTCACCAGAAGTTTAGTTGTGTGTAACCACCATGTTGCATGCCCATAGTGACTTTGCAACATACATGTAATTCCTGTGATTGCAGACAGTCCTTAGCTGCAGTTCCCACCCAGGACACAGAACCCTTGGGATCACCTGATTTGGGAAGCTGTAGCCAGTGGAGTCATACCCACACTGCAAATTCAACAGAGCTTCCACAGCTGCCAGTGGGGAGAGAATCCTGGGTTTACAGTCCATGGAACAGGTGTGGATGAACTTGAGCAACACATCAAGCTTGAGCTCACAGTTCCAGGCCTAAACCTACAGCACAGTGTGCAAAATAACACAACTACTCAATGGAATGATGGGATCCTTTAAACCCAAATCCAAAGAATTAATTTCTACATATATGATACAACGTGCTGTGCAAGGTTTCAAACACCTTTCAGATAAATAGTAGAGAGAGAGCAAAATGGACTGTAACAAAACTCTTGTGGTCTCAAGCTGTTATCTATGTGAACAAGGCAAACAAAGCTGGGCTAAATGAAAGGCTGTGACTAAGGATAGCCAACTGCTGCCTGACATTTCAGCATTGCAGTTAAAGGTCTGTTCCTTTGGAGCAGCCTCTATTTGTCAAATGAAATATCAGCAATGTTTTCTCAGTTACTTTTAAAAATATTTCGGAATAATTAAAAAACTGAGCATAAATATCACACTAAAAACTTGAAAATGACTATGTGATTCAGTATGTGCATGATGTATTAAATTAATTACATATATAATGCTGAGAGATAAAACATTGCTGGCAGTAACTTCATCATGAAAGATCAGGAATGAAGACTTGGGAATTACCAAGTCAGGTAAGGGACTTGGGAATTACCACATCCAGAGAGAAAGAGATAGTAAATCACATCTCCCAGAGGAATTCCAAAAGCAATGGAAAAATCTTACAGGGGGAGAAATAGACTTTCTAACTGCAATTATCCACAAACAAATTGATTATTTCACTAAGTGCTTTTGTCTCTATCAGCAAACACAAAAAAAAAGCAATAGCATAGATCCAGGAAATGCTATGGCATTTGGAGTATTTCACAAGTGTTTCATTTTAAAGAGCTTTTCATCAGAAGATGGTGACTTTGACAATGACTTCATGTTTCATGGAATTATATTCAATTCTATATTTTAGATAGTGAACTGGCACAAGCATGGAATTTTTGGGAAAGTCACAGTATCACAAAAAAACAATAACTGTTGCTGCAATCCCAACTCTCCATATATTGATAATGCTTAGTGGAGCATCACCTTTAAGAACCTGGACCCAGGACCTCTGACCCCATTTGTCAGAGGTTTCATAAAGCAGACATCCTACTCTGCACAACACTACCTAATAAACACACTGCCACAATTCCACAGCAGAGTCTCTAAGGAAACTGACCCTTAATAATGTTCTGTGCAGGCCTTTTTCTCCTGAGGGGATGCCAATCAGCCAACATGTGAAGAAATTTAAATGGGCTGTGTGTGCTTGATTCTATGAGAGAAAATGGATTTAATTTTATATCAAGAAGAAAAAATTAAGATCAAATATTTGCAAACCAATATTTGCTCCTGTTCAGGAGCATTGGGCTTAAAACTCATTCACTTCCAGAACTCCGGGTAAAAAAAATAAAAACCAAACCAGAACATATTGGGGTTTTTTCCCTTAAAGTTAGGGGTTTAAGCTTCATTTTCTGTTTTTTTTTTTAACTCTGAACATGATGTACCTGGACATGCTATAAGAAACTCCATCACACAATTAGTACAGCCATTGTACACCCTACTACTTCAAGGACATTATTTTCATAACTATTAATTATTTTCATCCAGGAAAATACTGTGGGAAAGGTCTCACAACAGATTTTCAAAAATAACACTTTTGAATCCTTCTTTGTTGCTGGCAAGAGCACAGAGTTGATTCAGTTACTGCCAGACTTATTAGAAACATAATTATCAGGAGAGCTGGTCCCATTTGAGAGTTTCAATAAAACAGTTCAACAGTCAGAAAGATCAAAGACCGTGACACATTAGGAAATTTAGTTAAGAGCCAAATGTAGAGCTTTGAAGAAAAAGATCCACCTAAAAAGGCTGAGGGAAAAAATACAATTTGAAATGCAATTTCTCAATTAAAATGTGCTCTGAATCCCACTAATCAAAATGTAAGCAGAAAACTTGTAACTATGACTTTTCTAAGAGTCAAAAAGCTGTTAAAAGGGGCTGCTTTACCCTCACAGTGCAACAAGAGTGGGGTTTTTCCCTCAACATTCATCTTCTGAATTTAGGGACATTTACAGACAGCTATTTGTAGAGTGACATTTTTATGCTGACACAATTATTATTATTTTTATTATATGAGAAGTTATTGTAGCAACACAAAAAGATAAATGCATAAAACATAAGAATAAAAGTGTGATTGCAGTGCTGTAACGTGGAGTTTTTGTCTAAATAGCGAGGAGAAGGTTTGTCAGTCACACAGAAGATGAGCAGAAATTTGACACAGAGAACCTGTGAGGGAGGAGCAAAGTCCTTCTGCAGCTCTGACAATTCACATTTGTAATCATGAACAATGCTGCAGAGTGCACAGTTAATGTGATAAATAACTCTGCCACCCCACTACCACGTATAATTTCCAATGTGCTTTCTTGTTACCCTGCCTGACTTCCAGATGGCAGAGTCCTGCTCGTGTGATTTTGCTCTTTTTATCAAATATACAGAAACTACACACAGAAGGTAAAAGGATATATTTTTCTTCCTTGTTTCTTGGAAAAAATATCTGTAACTGCATTCATTAAGTGGAGACCAGATCTTTGTAGTTAACTAATTCAAACACATCACATCTACTCCTAATTGCAGTGACTCTGAAAAAGTGAGCAGAAGCACTTTGCCCTCAAGAAAAGACAAAGAACTGTGTCCAACTCTAACTTACCAGAAAAGTTCACAGACATAAGACTTGGAGACAATCAGCTTTTTTTTTTTTTCTTTGCCACATGCCCCAAACACACTCTTGATGTAAAGCAGGCAATATAGTAAAAGATTAATTTTACAAGCATAGCTGGAATCTTTTTCCACCTACTCCCTCATTCTTTGCAGTATGCAAGAAAGCTTGCCATAATCATACAGATCAGCACAGCTTATATTTATTGCCTAATTATGAAAAAGAAATAATAAAAATGAAAAATGGCAATATAGATTTTCAGTCATATCATTCCAATGTTCCACTTTGCTAAAATGATGTAAAACACCTACCCTTATTAGTCAGGAATATGCTGAAAGAGTGCTTAAATAAAGACAAAACCCACTGCCAGGCAGAAAGCAAAAATGCTACAGACACATTTTACAGTTTCCAATTAGGTGTTTCACTGCAAATAAGACACGAAAAATACAATTTTCTACTTCCATAACTTTATACAATGCACAAGGATCTCAGATTAGCACTCGTTATATATCAATCTCAGAGTAGTGTTTTGAGACCTCCAAATAAGAGTACAACCCATGACTGGACAAAAAGAATACTCTTTTTGCTCCTAGATTTGCTATTTATCTTCCTTTGTGGTGAAGAGATGCAATTCCCTGCCTTCTCAGGTTTATGAAATACTGTTTACATGAGTCAAGGACCAAAACATTTCTCATTGTAATGGGAAATTGTAGCATCTAAGATTTTGCAGTCATTTGATAATCTAAGCATCAGACAACAGTGTGTTTAAATTACAGCACATTTTGGGACTTTGATGGAGAAAAGTGCATATAAAAATCAAATTAAACCAGCAAATATTGAGGTAGCATTAAGGCTGGGGCTTTAATTAACTTTCTTGAAAGTCAGACTACTCAAAAACATTGGATATCCTCAGATGGCTGAACAGGGAAGGAGCAGAGAAAATGAGGCAGAGATAAGAGACATTGTAAAATTATCCAAATTAAGGTCACTGCACTGTGCAGCCACTGCCCTGGGAGAGGGGTTTGCCCAAAGCAGGAAGGGGATGGGAGTGGCTGTCAGACATGCTGGAAATGCAGTTTTCACTGGTTTGACACCACACAGCAGATGAACAAGGGATCTTCCATATTCCTGTTGTACTGGGGAGAAACAGCAGGGAGTCTGGGCAGGCACTGAGGAGTCTGGGAGCTTGAGGAGCAGCCTCCAGGAACCTGGAATCCACAGCAAGGGAGGCAAGGCAGCTGACATTTTTAAAGCAGGGAGCAAAATGCCTTTTACAAATCTTTTTATTACTGTGGCTGTGATGCCTCAGCAGTGATTTCTCCAAAAAAAGCATCTCTTCATTTAATTTTAGTGCACCTGTGTTCCTTCTGTGGACAAGGAAATAACTGCAGAAAACTCCTCTCATTTTCTGGCATGTCCTATCACAGATCTCATCCTCTCTGAAAGGTGTTTCTGAAGGCTGCTGAACCTGACAGCTTCTGGATTTAAAGGGTAAGGCAGCAAAAATTCCCAAATCATTCTGCTGAGCCAGAGAAGTGTTACGGAAAGGGATGTTTCTCACATGGTAAATATAAGTTTCTCAAAAAAAAAAAAAAATTTGGAGATAGAGTCCCACCCTTCTTTCCCTCTCCCCTCCCTCTCTTTAAATACTTAAATTAATGCTCTGGTCTCATTCAGTTCTTATTTTTCCTCATCTCTCTCTGCCCTGTCTTGTATTTTAAGTTCAGAAGCTCTTTGTGGTGTCCCAAGTACATGAACCCACATGACTTAGCTGTCTGTGGATACAGATGAGCTGTTTGGAAGTCTCTTTTCATCATCTCTACTGCTAGCCTAACTAAAATCACTTGAAAACAATTATCACACATCAGACCTTTCATGTTCCTTATCACCATAATTTTAGCAGCAGCACACATAGCACGAATGTCTGGAGAATTTAAAGCTCACATCCCTTCTCCTCTCTACTGTTTAAGTCTTAATTTAGCAGCAACAATTGTTTATCAATATTTTAGCCTCAAATTTGCTACTAAAAAGGAGGGGGGATGTGAGCAGATGGCTGTGGCAAGCTGCATGCCCTGAGTGGATAAAGCACAAATATGCTTCTTGATCAACCACTGAACAAACCCTTTTACAAATTTATGTGCTGAGGAAAGCCAAGCTCAGGCTCTGTGATGGGAACTGACTCAGGTTCTAATTTAGTTTGTCTTTCTACACTCTCCAGACTATTTAATAAACAAAACAAAGGCATGAGTTACACTGCACCATGTGTAGACACATTTGATCTTTTCCTGTGAAGTTAGTTTGACCTTCTGCCTGCATAAGTCAGATCAGAAAAGTCCCAACAGCTTAAACTACTACTAATAAATAATTCATAATAGCAAATAAAAATAATAAATAATAATAATAGAAACACCACCACAGTCAGACACACCAGAAACACTGTCACTGACAAGCAGCACTTCCAGAAGTCCTTTTAGTTTACAACATCATAAATTCTTATTAGTATCTCTAGAGAAAATGACAGCAGACCAGGAACATGAACTCTTTCCTGAGCCTCTTTTAGAAGAAAATCAAGGAATTTGGCTTTGATAGAGAGATGTGCCACCCAGGACAAGTTTTTCTGGTGCAGTTACCATGAGAGCCTACTGTGTTTAATCTCTTCCTTAAAGGAGCTTGACCAGCCAGGAAGAGAATAATTGTGTTTAAAAATTCCCCAGCAGAGGTGAAGAGAGGGGTCAGGTTGTTTTGGAGCACTCCTTCACCTTGCTGTCAGTGGAGTTAAAAGATAAGTGTATCCAAGAGAAGGTTTTAGCACATCCAGGATTCCCTGGTGCCTCCAGTATTCAAGCCACAATTTCACTTCTCTGTAGGTGTTTTTAAGCACATTTGGAGGTAAAACAGCTCTTGGGATGCTCTTTTCCAAGCCAAGGACAAATAGCTGCTACTGGCCTCACACTTGGGCAGTGGCTGTCCCGAGGGCTCTCCTTGCAGATAACAGACTAGCATTCTGCCTTTGATGCAGCTTCAAATCCCTGATTCTTTTTCATTTATGGGCAAGTATGAAGAATCAAATTGGTTTCCAGTTGTATCATTCAGTCAGAAATCCCACTAAGAGAAGTCCTCCAAGTCAGGAGTATGGCAACTACAAGATTGATCCCTTGTTAAACTATAACTACCTGCCTCATGAATAATTTTATTCTCTGGCTCTGTCAATCAGGCACCTTCTGTGAACATTAAATTTATTATGGTAAGTTAAAGAAAAAAAATTATGTGGTGTCAAATTTGTCTCTGAGATTAATATGACAAGAAATGGGAAAGATGAGCATGAGACACCAAGGGCACACACAGGCCATGCTCAGCTGAATCACAGCTTTTTGGACCCTCAGAACGAGGTCAGGATTCTGCAGAAAGGAATGGTGCAAACGAGGGTGGGAGGCCAAGGGCAGACAGAGGGAATTGGATTGTTTTTCCAATTCCCTCTTTTCCTCCTCTCAGCTGGGCCATGACCACCCCAGCAGTGGCATCCACCTGTTTCACATGCTGTGCAGCATCTCTACAGCAGCTGCAGACCTCTGCTTATTTTACCATCCTTACTTCCAGTTTGAATTTCCAAAGCTACTTGTATTTAATCCATTCTTGATATCACCTTTAAAGTATTTTAGTAGCTTTATGCCAGAATTTGATTTTTCTCCTGCCTTTTTTTTTTTTTCAAGTGTGTGCTAGCAAGCTAAAATCAGATGCAAAGAGCATGTTCCTTCCATAACATTCAAAATATTTCTAAACAGTTGGGGAAAGTTAAGCATTTTAACCCCGACAAGATGTCATAATAAACTGGTTATTTTTTATGTAACTTAAAAACACCTGCAAATGCAAAAATAATTTCATGTTTCTTTAGAACTCCATGGGAAACATGAATTTATTGAAAGCTACCCAAGCGTGATATGGAACAGCATATTGTTCAAAAAGCAGATAAATGTTTAGTTCATGCCAAACCATGATGGCTCCTGCTCATTCAAACTAACAAAAATAACAGTTCTGCATCTCCAGCAAGACAGGCACTCCCTACATTCCCTTTCCAGATGGAAATTTTTTTACATTAATTAGACACTGTCAGGTGCTCCAAAGGAATTATACAATCATTATAGCTGTTTTTTCTTGGAACTGGAGTCAGTATTATGTGAATGTGAGACAGTGCATTTGAAGAAAATATTTAGACATACAATACTTTTTTTTTAAAGTAAGTATCAATGAAGCTCTTAAATCTTATTTGATTAAGAGTTCTGGACCATCAGAGTGAACTGAATCACTTCCCAAGAGCTTACTCCTTCAGGAACAGCACCTTCTAAGTAGAATGTAAAACCTGGCAACTCTCAACAAAAACAGTCCAAAAAAAAAAAAAAAAAAAAAAAAAAAGAAGAAAAAAAAAAAAAAAAAAGAAGGGAANTTTAAAAAACTCCAAAAAAAAAAAAACAAAAAAAAAAAAAAAAAAAAAAAAAAAAAAAGGAAGTAAATAAAAGAAAAATGAAATGGTAGAGGATAAAGTATTCCTATCCACTTAGCAGTTAGTGGAAATTTTTGCAGTCCACCTTCTGTCTTTGACATAAGGAAACCTCATTTTTTGGGTTTTAACAACCCAAGAATTTTTTCATCTATTCATTTTGAAACTCAAATAGCTGAGGCTGATCACAACTCTTCTGTTTCAGGCACCTGCTGAAGAGCAATTTGGTGTAAATGTTCAGATAATGACAGAGTGTGCCAGTGAAAAATCCCTTCCTGCAGCTCCAGTTCTGCCACTTCTCCAAGATGGGCACTTTTTAGAACATTCTAAGCAATACTTTGACTACTATTACTGACTACTAATGACAACTTTATCTCAGGCTCAGTTCTTGCAGTGATGTGTTGAAAAGAGACTTCCCAGTACACGAATATAAACACAGAAATAGGAACAGAGTTAACCACATAATATTTTTTGAAAGGACATCAAATGGTCTAGGCAGAGGAAACATTCCACTCCTGCTATATTAGCAGAAGATTAATTACATGAGCCCATAAGCTGTAAAAAGCAGAAGACAGTGTGAAGTTCTGTTACAATTAAATGCTGCTGCCAGCTCAGGTAGCAACAGCATGATTTTCACCTCTGGACTCCAGGGTGGGTACTTGGGCCCATTTTTCTAATGAACAGGAACCTTTCATGTATGAGCAAGACAAATAAATATTGAATAAATGCAGCTTTAAAAATCAATATGCACTGTGGACACAGGGAGTAGTGATTTCACCCTAATTGCTTCATAAACACATACCTAAAACTGTCTTAAATATGACTGGTGCCTCCTGCTATCATCTTTATCTCAACTGCTGTCTGAAGTTCATTAGTCCTGCCTGAAAATCCACTGCCCTTTGGTCCATATAGAAAAATACTATATCACCAAGTAATCAACACTATTTACTCTTGTGCATTTACAAAACCTGACCTCTTGCAAAACTCCATGTGCAAGTGCTCAAGGCTGCAGTTGTGACAACGGCCCCACACGAAATTTCTGCACAACAGAATATTTGCATGGCACGGCTTCATCTGAGCACTGAGGTCTGTGCAGGCTCAGCTCAGGGCTTGACCCTCTTACATGAATGGCAGAGACTGTAGAACATTGTGGTTAAGGGGTGGAAAACCACCATCACCACAGAGCTGATGATTTTCCCAAGGGATGCACAAGCAGTATGAGTTTAATTACAATGAAATGCCCTCACTGCCCCAAGAATGCTCAGCTGCACACCTGGACTGTGCTTTTAACTTCCTGAGCTAAAATTCTGCTCAAGATTTTCTGCTGTGAAGATGGTTTATCATTCTTTCACTTGGTGGCTCTTCACTGACTTCCAAACTCCTGTTTCTCTATCCACAGTGGGAAGCAGATACAGACCAATGCAAAGGATGGGGATCACAGGAACTAAATCCTATAACCAAGGACATGATGAAGGAATATGGTCAAACATGATTACTTGCTATACTGACACCCTAATTCAAGATCATTTGCAATGAACCATTTCCCAAATCAACAAAAATGAGACCTCTGGAAAAGGGAATCCTTCTGAAGGATGCTTCTTCAGTCGTGTTTTGTGAGTGCTTGAACAGAGGAAAGATAACACATTGTCAGGCTTTGCAGGGGTTTTACCATCCACACAGGAACCCCCCACTGAAAGTCTGGCCCACAATGTTGTGTTTTCTCATGTCCTTTTTGTGTTTTATGGAATGCTTGTTGTGTTTGTCTAACACCATAGTGTTAATTGTTTAATGTTACAGTGTTAATTAGAGGTTCTCTACCAAGAGCTACTTCACCTTTCTCATATGCAGAGCTGATTAATTCCTAGGTATGCATTATACTAAAAGGTATATTAATTAACATTATAACATTTTATAATTATATTATGCATTAGCAACATTACATTTAATTGCAATAATCACTGTGACACTGCATGTGGGTGGCACTACAATTTAATACATTTTCATTTTTCAGTCATAAGAATCATGATCTAAATTTCAGTAATTCCTCTCCAATAACTGATCTAATTTTTAAGCTTTTCTTTAAAGAGCACTGGTAGTTATTCTGCAGAAATTCTTTGATTCACGAATGGAAACTGCAAGTTTAAACTAAATTTCTTTTTCAGATGAGATTCCTACCACACACAGAGATGAGACAGAAGGTCACTGAGTACAAACTGTGCAAGCTAAAGGGAAAAAAACACTCCACAACTAAAAGCATCTTTGCCTTTTATTGTTAGTCTGCTGTATTTCTTTGATAGATCTTTCATGCAGTAAATGCTATTGATGTCTAGACATCTTATCTTGTTTCTGGTTTATTGTTAAAATGTCTAGTTTTCCTCTAACTTCACTACCACAACATCCTACTAAAGACAGACTTGAATGTCTGGCTGACCTACATCAATACCTCTGCTTTCTGCCCCTCCTCCTTCCTCCCACAAGTTCTTCCTCTGATACATTATTTAGAGACTCACTGATTTTGTGCCCAATCCTAATTTACCCTGTTCCACCTCTGAATGTAAAACACCACCTGTGCTATCTCAGCAGGCACAAGGATGGTACAGTTTGATCCTTGAGGACATGAAGGATGCCATCAGTACCCAAGCACAGCACAGAATTTTTCACAGTTAGTAAAAACATATTAAAAGTTACAGGAGTTGTCATCTTCCTCTAAAAAGTTAGATTTGCACTAAAATTTCTCCTACATGCAACAGGGAGATGATCTAGTGGTGTCATTTTCCCCCAATCCTGTACACACCTGACCCCTAAAGGAGATGCTCTGAACACACAATACAAAATTGAGACAGATTTCACATGTGTGAAGCCAGAACCCAAATCCTGCAAAAAAATTATGATTAAGAAAGGAGACAACTGGAATTCTTTCCCAAGGACTTCTAGAGGCTCCACTTTACCATATGCCTAGTCCTGTAGCCTGTCACTGCTTTATGCCATGTTTTGCTTTTTTACCCTCCTTCTCACAAAATTTACGTGCTTCATCATATACAGGTCATTACTAGAATGGAAAAAATTATTTCATTATTTTTGTGAGGAGGAAAACAATTTCAGGCTGAGGGAAGCAGCTGACATTATCTAACATGTCTAAAACAGTTTCCTAAGAAAGTTCTTTAAAGCAAAGTTAATCTATTTTCCCCTCAGATTAGCTACTAGTTCCTGTGGCTACATTTGCATGCACAAATGTTTGTTCTTTATTCCACTGTCAGTATTGTTCTTTGCCTAAAGGTCACAGGCTAAAAAAACATGAAGATAATGGTGTGTTATTACTCCTTTCCACTTTCACACTGAAGTAGAGAGAGAGAAATAAGTAACTACAATATTTTTCCATGGATATATAAATCCCAACTGCCTTGAGAAATTCTTGTGTGGGGTTATTTCAGGGAATTCTCAAGGCAAACACAGTTTAATAATGGATGCAGAAACCCACACAAGCTGAAGTAGGGAGGATAAAACTTCTCAGTCCTGAGTGACTCAGTGAAGCTGTTCAGGAATGGGAGAAACCATCAATGGTGATGAGCTACAGGGTGACACACAGCAGTTTTACCATGTCCAGGGACAGCTGAAAGCACCATGGGCTGGCCCATTGCAGTGCAGATACTCCAAGAACAGCCAGACTGAAAACCAGGAGGTCTGGATATAATCCTTACCTGCACACTACAACCTCTGGAGCAGGGAGAAGACAGAGTCCCCTCTCCCAGGAGTCTGAGAGACTTAAAAATGTCTGTGGTGCCATGATTTCAATGATGTATCTAGCCTTTTCAGATTCATCACATTCTTATTTGAATTAACAATTCAACCTAGTTTTAGAAAAAAGTGGAAGCTATTTTTCTTTATGCTTGTTCTTTAAAATTTAAATTTTGTGACTAGCAATGAATATAAGATTAGGTTAAGTATCTGATCTGAGAAAAATTTTTTCCTGATACTTTCCTATTTAACATAAAAATGAATGTCTGGGGTTTTTTTTGAAATGAAAAATTACTCAGGTGCCTTAGATATCTACTTCTTTGGAATCATGTGAAATATCTATGTTAGTTTCAGAAATTCAATTTAGTTCTTCAAGTCACTTGGGCACATTTGAAAACATTACCCTTGATCTAACTCTTGTTAGAAAAAGATTGGTGTCTTCATTAAACAATCCTGCTGAAATCAAACTTCTGTAAAGTTCTTCATTTTAATGAAGTGGTTTTTGTTTTTTGTTTTTGTTTTTTTTTAAAAAAGCAAACAAACAAAAAAGCTCCCAAAAAACCAAACCCTCAAAACCAACATTTTCACTTTCTTGATTAACATTATGGAATATAATGTATTGTCATACATTATGGATCATTGCCAAGACAAAGACAGCTTTAGCTAAACATCAGATCTCAGTTTTCCATTTTAGAGAATTATTACATATAGTCTTTCCTATATATACTACTCTCATTTAGTCATAATAATCTCCTTATATATACTACTCTCATTTAGTCATAATAATCTCCTTCATCTGCTGAGTTTGAAGACAGAATTTAAGCTGTTTAAATCTGAGCACAAACAGTACCCTAGAAAAATAATCTCTCTTCATATTAAGAGGTTATTAAGTAATTGGCCATCTCTGCTCAAGTCATTGAAATGATTGTTCTTTACAGCTATTATCCTGTGCTTTCAGTTTACATAGTTTTTCCATTTAACACAAGTAGAAGATAACTCACCAAGTTGGCAAAGAGTGTTTTGATTAGCAAAAACATTTTGAGCTAAGACAAACTCAATGCAATTATTAGTATAATCTTATTACCAAGCTAAGTCTTTAGACAAAGTTCAGACAGGAGCCAGTAGCTCCTATATATAATACTAAATTTAATTATACTTAGTTAAACCATCAAATGAGAAAGCCTGGGTTAGGCTGGGAGTTTGTGGGTGTTTTAGAAGTGGCCCAAGAGACCTGGCAGGTATTAATCCTGTCCTCCTGTTCTTCCTGCATAGCTTTGGCAAGTGATTAAAAGGGGTTTTGCAGGTGACAGAAGAATGAAAGGGATCTGTTCCTGTACTATAATTACAACTCCTAGCATATATAATTCCATGTATTTAGTGTGCCTGGGATATGGGACCAAAACCCTCCCCAGGAGGGTGTCACAGGCTGCTGTGTGTCACAAGACACTGATATCTGTTCACTCCTAAGTACAGCCCTGTACCCTGGGCTGCCCCTGGGCCAGCTCTGCACTGTGGGACATGTCACTCAGGACACTGAGCAGAGACTCAAATCAGATTCAAGATAACCCAAAATCAATCTGTAACCTCCTCCACTGAGCAGCTAAAATGTTAGCAACTGCCAGCTAAATGAACATGCATTTTACAGCCCTGTACTGATGAAGTTACCAGTGCTGTGAGAACCTCTGGCAGCCCTTCCTTTTGGCATTTTGCACTCCTAGTGAAGCAAATCCAGAAGGACACAGCTCCAAGGTCTGCTCTGCTGAAGCCAATGCAATGTGATCACACAGCTCCAGGACCTGGGCTACAGAGATCCTGACACCACTGTCCCCATCTCAGACCTGTTTGCCCCACATATGCTGCTGCCTACAAGAGCACCCACCCTAAAAAATCAGGTGATTCTATGAGATGCTTATATGGTTATTTTAAAAGCCCTTGTGGCAATCAGATTCAGTGGTGACCTGCTCTTGGTTTGCAGTCATCTGGCACAGACAGCAATAGCACTGGCTCACCACAGTGGGGAATTAGACACAATCTCTTTTTGCTGCTAACTTAAGCCCTGTAGAGGAAAAATGAACCAAATCCTGCCAGGCAGCAGAGCTGACTGGGATTTACCACAATCATAGAGTGCAATCAACAAAAACAATGCAGAAAGGATATTGCACATGGCACTCAATTCACCCCTCAAGTGGTTCTGTAGTACAGCAGACATGGATACCTAGAGCACCCACGTGCTAAATAACTGATGGAAGTCAAGGGAAATATTTGAAAGAACACCTAAGACTCACAAAATACAAAAGCAAATCCAACCAACTTTTGAATTTGCATCTGTGCAGATCCAGGCTGTATCTATGACAGGTTAGCTATATTGGGGAACTCCAGGATAAGCTGTGGAGACCAAGAAGTTATCTTTGAGCATCTAATGAATTCAGTATCATCATTCCTTTTCATTCTATTGCATTCTTGATAATGGATAGTTTTTATTTATTAATACACATTGATGGTTTTAAGATAAGCTTTATTCCAGATATTCCAAAGTAACATTCTGGATTTGTACATAGCAGTTGCTTTCCATTAGGGAAAGAGCCATTGGATGCAGTCAGCATTTGCAGAGTTATTACCTTTCTAATTGCTGCAGAGCAAATAAATTGCAATACCATGCTTCATGAAAAATCAGTCATTACTGTAATTAACCACCTTCCTTATCACCTTGCACTTTTGCCTTATCACATCATTGACTATCTGCTTGTAATGAGTAACACTCAGGGATTATTGTTACATATACAATTTACTGTAATTATTAGGTTACTGACAATGAAATGACTTCTAAAACTAATAGTGCATCTTTGTTTCTCCACGTTCAATTTAAAGAACTGTGCCATTCTCACTTCATTTAAAAACATCAATAAAGCTGTTTCCAAGTTGAAAATACATTTTCCTTTGTACATAGACTATACATTGCATAGGACAGAAACCCATTTCCATATTAGTCACAGTAGCAAAATGATTTCTCATTCACCCTCAAGTTTATTAAAAACAAAGTGCTTTTAATACTGGGTGAAGCTGGATTAAAAGCATACATTAGCTTCTGACATTAAAATGGAGTAATTTTATTTGTTTGCTCCACCATCTGAGACACCATTAGAAGCAGACTTTCAACTAATATTTTGGAATTGCCACTACTGCATTAAGAGGTAAATCTGGACTCCAAGTAGTCAATGTATTAAGAGATGTATGTTGACTATAAAGGTGGATACACATAAAGGTTATAATTATAATTTATTTTTAAAAATATTACTGCAAAATACTCAGTCAGAAGCAGCTTTCCAGACATTATTGATATATTTTTCTGTTTTTCTAGCCTGCAAAAGGAGAACACTAAAATTCCTGAACTTAATATGTGACAATAAGAATCAAAGCATCTAATTTGGAAAACTGCTTAGCAGTGCTGCAAACCAATAAAAGTGTTCTTTCACACACAATTCTCAAAACTCTCAACAGAAGCACTTCTAGGTCTGTTGCTTCTAGCTGCTGGAATTCCCCTATAAATATATATATAATATAATAAATAAAATATATGCAATCATATATGATTTCTGACAGCTCCTTCTGCAGATTCCCCCTGTCCCTCCTTGTTCCCACCTTGGAGAAGTTAACAGAAGACACTTCAATGCCTCTGTCTCACCCTGGGCCCACCAGTTCACCTCTGGAGAGTTCAACACTTCAAGAAGTGATCCACCCTTCTTGTGCTCTCTTTTCCCCTTGGTTGCCTTTATCTGCAGCTTCTTGAACTACACAGACACTTTTCCTTGTCCACTTTGATATGGCCCTCCCAGGCCCAGCAGGGAGCCCCTGCTGACCCCAGGACAGGGATCCCACCACTCATCCTGCACCAGAGATCTCTCAGAGGACAACAGGTAACTCCCCCTGCCAACAGTTTCTCTGAGTTCCCAAGAAATCCAAGCCAGCCTTCTTCCCCTGAGAAGAATTCACATCAGCTGTGGCTGCCTTTCCTCCCCCTGTCTATTCCTTCTGCTACCAGCTCCTTCCAAGCTGGGCTGACATGTCCCACAGGAGATAAAGCTGCTTTATTTTTTAATCAATTATTAATTTCACCCTGACTGACTCTCCTCACCAAAGATAATTTCTGTGCCTGTGGTATTCCTATTTTTGCATGAAAGAAGAATTTATGAGATCAGGATCAATATTTCATGGCTATTAATTGTTTATACACATTAAAACACAAGACAAAGCTACCTTTTAAATTATTATCACTATTATTATTGTTAGCCAGTTGTATGCACAAATTAAAGCAGAAGGAGCACTGTTTGGTTTTAAACATGACAGTTTGCATGTTTCAACATTGCCCTGGAATGAGCCAAGATTTTTTTTTTTTCTTTTTTCTGCCATGGCCAAATCACTTCTAAAGTGTTGATAAATCAAGTCAGCTGTTTGTCTGCAAGATCAGACTGAGTGGCTTTATTTTTGGTGCATCAAGGACAATGGAAAAATGGGGAATGGAATACAGCTACCTAGAGTGCAAAGATGAGAAGTGGGCTGGAAAGAAATGCTAAGATCAGGGTGATCAGGGATGCTGGATCCAGAGTGCCACGGTGGAGCAGGGGCAAATAGTGAGGGTCCTGCTGGACCTCAAGAAACTAGGCCAAAAAAAAAAAAAAAAAAAAAAAAAAAAAAAACAAGAGAAAGGTAAAGAANNNNGGGGGGCCGCCTGGCCCCCAAAAAAAAGAGGAAAAAAAAAAAAAAAAAAAAAAAAAAAAAAAGACAAGCCAGTGAAGGTTGATGCAATTTTGGCTCCCTAACAGGGGGCTGGGCAAACCCAGAGAGGGTTGATGCTCTTGCCCTGTGGGACACCAAGGACTGCTGTCCTGGTGCAGAACCCAGAATCCTGCTTTTAACAAGGATAAAGCTGCTTAAGGAAAGAGCCCAAGGCCAGGCTGGATGGGCCCTGAGCAACCTCTGCTCTAGTGGAAGGTGCCCTCAACCCATGGCAGAGGGCTTGGAACAAAATGATCTCTAAGATTCCCTTCTAACCCAAACCATTCCATGAGTCTATAATAAGCAGGAGAGCACAAATAATGCCAGCATCCCCTCATCTCCTCTGCCAAAAACCAGTTAATTGATTTGCTGAATTAGAAATGTAAATAAGACTCATGATTTTAAATAACCATTAATGGACTTATCCCTCATGCATTTATGCAGACCTCTTCTTAAACATAACTAATTTTGACTTTCAGAAGACTTTGTGGCAGAATAAGCTTAACAGTTTAATTACCAGTTTTCCTAGGAAAATAAATTACTTCCTATTGCTGGTCCTTAATTTGTAACTTAATTTCATTTTGGGCCCTTCCAATTGCAAATCCATGTCTCAAAACTGTTTTCAGATTTGTGTGCCACCTTCAGTTTTTCTGGATCTCTTGTTTGTTAAGGAGCAGCAGCAGATACCCCACAGCAATCTGACAGTGCCCCAGGACAATAATGCTCCTCCAGTTCCCTGAGATTACATCAGTTACATTGGTGTAAAATTTGAATTCCATTTCTTAAGAGGTCAATATGAAAGCTACCTTTAGGAATGAATTTGAGTCAAGTCCTAAGGGCACAAAAATGCAGATGGATGCATTGTCACTGCTAAGGCAGGACTTTTGTGAATGAAAAAATTAGGGAGTTTTTTGTCATAAACGGAGGTTGAAAGAAAGGCTTCACAAAGCTTCAGTCACAAATGTAGCAGGAGAAAAAAGATCTTTAGCAATGAGCCTCATGCTTGTAAAGTGAGCAAAGAAACACATGAATAGCAGCATAAGGTAAAGCTTGCAATTACTATAATCCCACAATGACACCAGGCTGCTCAAAATGCTTACTTTCAGTAGAACAAAAATCAATTGTGCTTTTATGGAGGAATATTCACCCTCATCACTGTTCATTTTTAAGCACTCAGAATGAAAACAAACAAAACCCACTAATTTTTTCCTGCTGTGGTATCACACAAGATCCCCTACCAGGGCTCTAGTGAGCGAGGCATCCTTCAAACACAAGATGGGATCTCTTGCTTGAAGCTCTTACAAAATGAGTTGTCAAAAAAGCTGACATGAAGAAGACAAGCAGCAAGTGAGACTGTAGACATCAATTCTTTAATTCATTCCAGTGCTGGAAGCTGTTTAATAAACTCATGACCATTTCTATATAGTCAGGAAAGTGACTTCTGCTGCTACCTCAAAAAGAAACCATCAAAAAAAATATATATTAGTCAGTTCATGTTTTTCCTCTGCTCTATAAGTAATTTGCATGGTAGCTCCATCAAAGTACACAGTCTTTTTTTAACCAAGTGACCAGAAGGCCCAAGAGGGTCTGACACACAGTGGGTAAAAATGAATGACACAAGTGGGTAAAAAGGTCATTCCTAGAGCAGTTCCCTGCCCAGGCAGGCCAAACATGTGGCCACATCCACCCCTAACTTAAGATTACCATGGGCTTAGAAACAGCATTCCTGACATCACAGTGCTTATTTAAAAAAAAAAAAAAAAACAAAAAAAAACCCAAAAAAACCCAGTATTTTAACTTCTACTCTTTGTATCCAGAGTAAAATAGAAATCCAACACAAAGCAATGAAAAGTGAAGTAAAAAACTTGTATCAACCAAGATACATTACAGTGAATGTATTTGGCCATCATAAAGATGGGCAAAATCAGTTCCAAGAAGGTGCCATACAATTTCTGATGAAACTGTCCTTTATGAAAGACATTACTAATTTTTCTTCTGAGACAGGTCTTGCAAAGCTAAGTAAAATCACTCAACTAAACTGCAAAAGTACTTTAAAGAGTCAGGCTGATTGATAAAATCAAGGGCTGCCAAGTGACCTGAACAGACATACAGAAAATGCCATTTCAAGATTTTCTTCTAAACTTTTCCACGAAGGAATGCTCAAGGTTGTGATTCCCCCATAAATTGACTATGCTATTAATAGTCACAGAAGCATTACTGACAAAATGGAACAGGAACCACAATTTCAGCAACAACTAAGTCAGCAAAGCAACATTTGAAGCAAGCAGCTGTCAGAAGTTGTTTTCAGAACCTCTTTCAGTCTTTCTGTTACCTACTGGAACAGGTGATGCCACCTGGCAGCCAGAGCACTGTGGTGTGCTTCTTTTTCACTGTTTATGCTGATTTCCTACAATTTACTACCTCCCTAAACAGAGCATAAACAGAACAAAATTTTTATATAGAAATAGGAAGTAGCATAGACAAATCCAGTCTTTTGAGCTGTGCAGATTCACTGCAGTCAACAGAACTGAGGCAGGCTCATCCCTTATTTTAGGGGTCTTCAATCAAGGAATTTGCAGAGTAAATTTGTACCAATACTTTTAGGTATGCAAAACAGTTCTGCTTCTGTTGGGTGGGATTTGACAAAAAGCACTAAATCAAAGACCATAGGAGCAACAACAATATTTTGACATTCTAATTTTATTACTCAAGAGGCTGAGGGAATGAGGAAAACAGAACCTGGTTTGTACAATGGCCTTGCATTGCTTCCAGCAGAAGGGATAGAACTTTGTTTCCCATTTTACTACAAAAATAAATTGCAGAAAGTTTCACAAAAA
>VZRH01004153.1:310064-344453 GCA_013397555.1 Urocynchramus pylzowi | reverse complement strand
AAAAAAAAAAAAAAAAAAAAAAAAAAAAAAAAAAAAAAAAAAAAAAAAAAAAAAAAAACAAAAAAAACCCCAGTGCAACCACTATTTCAGTTTCCTTTCTCATATATTCAATACAACCAAAGCAAAGCTGACTGTTTTGTACTGTCATCAATAATTAAATAAATTGAAAGCTATATTGATTCTCATTTTGCTACATTTTCATTTTGCATCTTCCTAACTTACTTTAGGAATCATAAAATAAGGAACATTTTTTCCAAAAAGCTTAAGACATGCACAGACTATGCTGTTACTTGGTTTTGATGCAATCTGTGCTTACAGTCAAGATCTGGTGAAGTTGAGCCACTGTGAGAAAACACAGTGAAGGCTTCTATAAACAAAGATTTATGTGTACAAACAAGTGTGCTTGAAAAAATTCATGCTCTGTACACTGACCTCAGACTCTCAGGTTAATAGCAGCATCTTCTTAATGGACTACAGTAGAAAATAAGATTTCATGGACATTACCCCTGAGATACCCAATCTTTACTGGCATCATCAAACAATTACAGCATTATGGAAACTCAGCTGAGGTGAGGAGACACAGAAAAAACCCCACAATTTACTGTAATTAATGTTATGTTAATAGCATGCACTTCACAAATTCACTGAAGAAGGAACAATTGCTTTATTCCTGGAATACAATGCAAAAACTGGGGCATTGTGCACCCAGAGCACACAGCAGCAGTGCTGCAGCAGGCAGGGAATAAAGGGCAGATTTCCATGGTCAGGTGAGCAGCTCCTTCCTGCTCCCATTACAACCATCCCACTGCTCTTCCTGGTACCAGGGTAAAGCAAGAACTCTGTTCATGTTTCCATGGACAGATATTTCCCTCTGTCACTCCCAGACAGCTTCAGCTTTGAGAGAAACAATTGTGAAGAGTGACACTAAACAGATCTGGCTGGGAGTAAATCATGTTTTTCTGCACATTATCCAGGTTTTGGGAAGAAAGTTCTCTAATATGAGAACTATTTTCTAGTTGGGACTAAGACAAATAGATAATTTCTACTTGCTTCATTTACATCCAGACCATCCAGTAATTTATCAATCAGTATCACTGTTAATTTAAAAGTTTGATAGCTAGTGGAAAAGGTACCATTTTGTATCTAGAATTAACTCCCCTTCTCTGCTGTTTCAATAATATCCTGCCTGGCTCCTTCATTCCTTTTGCCTCTTCCATCCTATAGAGACACTTTCTGGACATTTCAAATCATACATGTTCCTGGCCCATTTCTCTTGAAAACAAGTTCTAACTTATTTTTTTTCCCTCAGCATATTGCAGTTTAAATCATAAACCCATGTAAAATTACAATTTTGTTTTGGTTTTTTTGATCTTACAGATTATCTGCACAAAAGTACTAACCTAGAACTTGTAGAGAGGAAAGACTGCACCAAGAACTTTTGCTTGAAAGTCTCTTGGAAAAACTAAAATGGAAGTTGAGTTCATGAGCTGAACAAGAGGGTTAATTATACTACATCTAATAAAGAATAGGCTGTTTCCTAGACAGCAGATCAACATCAGCAGTAAAAAAAAATCTACAGCCCCACATCTGCAATTCTTGTGTCCAAGAGCTGAACCCAACATTACAGGAGACACACACATAAGTACACACACAGAAGATAACACTATTTCTTTTTAAGGCCACACTAGAGATCTTCCTTGTGGTTGATCAACTGTCTATGAACAAATTTTCTCTTTAGGTAATTAATAAGGCTCACAGCTAT
Source organism: Urocynchramus pylzowi (assembly GCA_013397555.1). NCBI lineage: Eukaryota > Metazoa > Chordata > Aves > Passeriformes > Fringillidae > Urocynchramus > Urocynchramus pylzowi. The sequence continues at coordinate 342,691 of VZRH01004153.1, read as the reverse complement.
AAATTGCCAAAGTTCATTTGCTACTTTGATTCATGGCCAATACTTATCAGACATTTAAATTTCTAAGGTGAATCGAATCATCTGCTAATCTGTTTGCTGACAAGTGGGAACCAGACAAGTTTTGATTTAAATGAGAAGGAGGCTGATCAGAGGTGAAAATTATATTAAATGTTAATTACTGTAAAAAATTGATGCGACAGTTTAAGTCATGCCTAGGAGTGAATATTTGATTCCTTTTGTGTTCAAGGCTAGCAGACACCCATTAGGCAGCTTGGGAACACAGACTTCCAAATCATTATTATAACCAGCCAACGTACTGTCTAATGAAAAAACATTATGCCTGATGTAATTCTAATTACAGAATTATTGTATGCTCATACTCATGCCTTTTTACAGTACACTAACAAAATCCAGGGTGCTACAGACTCAGAGTTTGCCCTGCAAACAATTACACACTCCAGCAGCCTTCCTCTGAGGAGAGGTTCCACTCCAATGGCTTTAATGAGACAGGCCATGTGACCAAAATTCCTGTTACATATATTAGAAATTTCTCTCCTTAGTATTTAACCTTTGGGATTTTTTTACATTAACAGTGTTGATTTAAACTTGGAGTGTCCCTCAAATATTTTTTCACATTTTCTTATCTTTGCCTGTTTTCAGTAAATTGGCAGAGCAAATCTATTTCAAACAGACTCATGAAGACAAAAAAATAAATATTTCATTGCCTCTGTGTTTTAAAACAATGTCCTTGCTCATAATAAACAAAAAATCCCAAATATTACTTTGGGGGGGAGGAAAATTAAAAATGGAAGTTTGAAATAGAAAAATACCAATACTTAGTTTTTATAACAATAATAATAATGAAGTTACTATAATTACTAAAAGATTCTTCACTAAAATTTGAGTTTCTTACTGTCTTGTATTAGCTTTATGGCATCCACAAATCTGAAAAACATTGTGTTTTAAGTATTCAAGACAAGCTGATGTGATTTCCTTGTTGGCTTAACATGCAGCAGGGAACCAAGAGCTGCTGCTTTTCCCTCTTTTTGCCCCCTTCAGCCTGTTTCCTTCAGCATACCAAGCAAATAATGAAAAATCCAGCTGCTAATCTCAACATACAGCAGTATAAATCTGGAGGTTGCCCTGGAAATGAGAAGACATCATCCTTGAGAAACTGAAGATTTATCAGGGTATGACTGGGTATTTCAGCCCTGCTCTGTCCTCCCAACACCTGATTTAAGAGATGTGGCAGAGTCACCAGAGGTGGCTGGGAACAGTGGCCACAGGGTTCAGCCAGAGACATGTCAAACCTGTCCTGGTATTTGAGCAAGGCTCATTCTGTATGAGACCTGCTGACTCAAACCTCTTTTAATAAAATAAATAAAATAAAATCTGAGGACATGGCTCATTAAGTGCATTTTCAATCTGCACTGGAATATGCATCTCTTTAATCAAGTCACTCAAAATTTACATGTAGCCACAGCCCATAAATTGTTCACCAGAACTTTTCAAAAAACTCTTCCAGAAGGTCCACCCCTGGGTCTGAAATATTTCTGTACCACTCCTACTGCATTCAGTCAGATTTGAACACTTATGTCTGCAGAGAGTATGACATTTATATTCTAAAGAAATTCAACATTTATAATGCCAGGCTATTTATTTACTGCCACCCATAACTTACATTGGTGCTGGTTTTTATCTTGTATTTCTGATACACTCTCCATTATTGCTTATTTATGAAAATAACCTGTGCCATCAAGAGTTCTATTCATCTTTAATAAAAGAGTCAGCAAGTAAAATTACATCTACAGAGACAAACCAGACTTGCTGACCTGTAATAGAGTGCAATCATAGGGAAAATAAATACTAGTTTTGAACCATCATGAGTATGTGCAACGCAGACTAATATTTATCATTCCTTTTTACACAGTCTTTATTTGTTTAAATGGACTTGAGCAGCATTTGAGGACAGTTTTCATTAATTTTTAAGATAAAAAACCTGGGTTATCACTGTCACAAGACCTCAATACTGTACAAGGTGTACAATGGGGTCCACACTGGACATTGTAAAAAAAAAAACGTTATTTTGCTTTTTCTCTGTCTCCACTGCCTTCATATGAAACTCTATGAGATTTCTGAGACTAAAAGCTGGAATTTTTGACTGTGGAATATCAGCCCATTTTTCAGACAAAAAAAAGGACTGATAGGCCCTTAAAAACCAGAAGAGGGGTTAATCTCTGCTGGGGAGTAACTGAAGAACCAAGAGTGATTTTGAACAGTACAAAGGCAAGCTAATAAAGGAAAAAATTAACAGAAAATTCCAAGATTTCATGAGAGTTCAGCTGAATTAGGAAAGAAATTCAAGAAACACTTCAGTTATCTCTGTATTAATGACAGGAATCTGCAAAACAAAGGAAAAGGACTTGGAAACTCACCAGTGGGAAGAAATTTCATATAATTAGCATTAGTGAAGCCAGATGGGACAGTTTGCAGCATCACTGAAATGCTAAAAATCCTGTTTTATAATCTGCTTCAGGGCAGAATGGGTGATAGAGGTGGAAGTGTATATTAAAGACATCATTACTTGTTGTTTGGTTACTGATTACTGTGGAGTGCCTGGGTTGAATATGCAGCAGTTTCCAGCAGCAGCTTCCCAAAAGAGGCACAGATGTAGCAAATGCAGCTGGATAACAGGATGGGCATCTCCTCCAGCACTACCCACATTATGCAGGAGAAAGCTTCTAACACAGGGCTTTGGTTTGAGAGCCACACAACAGCTACTCATGCCTTGTAGTGTCAAATTTGTGTGAGTTACTTCCAGTTACTCTTGAGAACAGACACTAAAGTGATCTAACAGTATTATTTAGCTCTACATACAGCCACCTCCCCAGCTAAAGCACAGGTCTAATCCTGGAATCAAAGTCTGAATTCATTTGGAGGCAAGTGGCCACAAAAATACAATGCTTGATGCCAACAAAGGTAGAACATCATGGCAAAATATTAACACAGAGGTCTGACATTGTCCAAATGAAAGGTATGGAAACAAATGGATTCTTTCTTTCCTTACACTATTCTCTCAAGGTGGGAACAGTTTCAGAAAACAAAGCAACTCCTATAAGGTGTGCAGTCTCTAACATTGAAGCACTTGAAGCAAAATGGAATCAGTCACAGAATCGTAGAATATCCTGAGTTGGAAGGGAGCCACAAGGATCAAAACTACAAAGTTCAGAGAGTTGTACAAAACAGCCATCAGGTCTGAGACCCAGATAACAGACACAACAGTTGAAAGTGAACTCAGCACTTTCCAGGTAACCCCTACACAAAACAAGCATGGTCTTCCTAGATTAATACTTTCACCACAGTCACATCACCCAGCAGAGCTCAGAGAACACCTCAGGGACTGGTTTTAAAGGCAGAATCCAGATCCAAGAGCAGAGTTTAAAAAATACTCCCTTTATTACCATGATATTGCATAGTCTAGCCTGATTGTTCATTCCAGAAAGTTTCTGTTATCACAAGTCAAAATTACACTGAATGTATCAACAGACAGCTGCAAGGTGCTCAGCCTTTCTGGTGTGTTTAATGACACATGTATTTGTGATTAGAACTGGAAAACTTCATTTATTTAGTAGCTTGTTTTAATAAAGGTATCTTCCTATGATTAGGCAGCCTACATAGAATTTATAAGCAGCAAGAGTAGCTGATGAGAAAAGCTATAAGCTCTTACATACTGTCCTGAATTGTAAAACACCCCAAGATAACTCACCAAGGAAAAATTACTATGCACTGTGAATGAGCACCCAACACAGCACTTGCTCTTTGCATTTCAGATTTGATAATCATCACTGGAAGTCTCAGCTTCACCAGAAAAATGCATTCAGTTCTATAGTTCAAATGTCTATGAGACCTGCTTGCTAAAACAAATACATTTTCAGTCTAGTTTTCCAATATAATCCCCACAGAGAAAACTCAAATGCAGCATTGCATAGAAATGTATTTTGTGCCTATATCACGTAAGTCCTGAAGCATATTATTATTGATTTCTTCTGTTCAATAGAAGGAAGTGAGTTACAGACTGACTCTTAACTGGAAACCCTGATGTTAAGGTCATTACTTTCAAAACACCAGATATTGCAGCCAAACCCACACAACTCTTGAGCACATAGCAAAAAGTCTATCTCCAAGGTTATTTTGAAATTCATTTAAAAGCAGCTGGAAACATCCTACTTCAATGTCAGAAAACATGATTGGTTACTTTGAAGGCAAAAACTGCTCACAGCCATCAAATTCTAGGAGTTTTGCTCCTTTCAGTCCATCTGTTTGTTATCTCTGTAGTGTTAACAATAAGAATTCTGGGTTTTTCTTTGGGGGGCTGAATGACAATATGGGCTGTTCAATGAATCTTTCCTGTATATTTATAACTTTTTGTGAGTATGAGTTAAATGAATAGGAAAAATTTTAAAAACTGAAAACACCTAAATTGAGAAAAATACTTCATCTGCTTGACACTTTGTTTTACCCACATTTTCAAATGCCTTAGAAAATAAAGTCCTTGTCATTGGAACAGAGGAGAACAAACATAAAAATAGGAACACATGTTCTTAACCCAAATTACAGAAAGATAATTTATACAATGAGGAAATTAAATTACAAAAGATGAGAGAACTCAGTGTTTTAGTAAGAAACTGTCATTTAAGGTTTCCCAGGTCCTGAGCTGGTGCTACATCTATATTTCATTTGTTGGAGCTTCCTGGTAAATACAGAGTCTGAGAGTGGAATAAAGTACTGGAGGTTATACTTAATGAGCCAATCTGCTGAAGCTTTATGCTACTACCACCTTAGATAAGGGAAATTAAGTAGAAATATAAGCATATTCAGATTTCCAAAGGGTACTTGATGAGATTCTATGACTTAAGATTGCTTAGCAAATTGGGAACCACCAGGTTAATTAGGACAATTTTCTTGACAGACAATGTCTCAAGAGCAGGAATTCATGCATTAGCAATTCAGAAGAACAGTGGTAAGTACAGGAATCACTTGAAAAGTCTAGAAATTAATAATAATCAAAAAACCTTAACAGACCACATCACCTAAAGAGCCAAAGATTTGGCATGAACTCACACAAATTGTGAGCATGAAAGGCTGAAGAGGAGAAAAAACAGAAAATTGACGTATTGGAGAAATGATCAAAAATAAACTACACAGTTCACCAAAAACCTCAAACACATGACTTAAGAGAAATATGCATCTATAAAAAGTTGATGGGGGAGAGCTGCTTGCTCACAGTGTTTTGGAAAAGGACTAATCATGGATGATAAACAGCAGTGATACCAGGCCCCTGTAAGATAAAGCATTGCAGGAGTGTGCTCTACATCTTCATTACAGTCTACATGGAAGCAACAGCTCGAGCCAAGAAGGAAAACATTCAGGCTGGCTCTCAGGAAAATGGACAGTGTAACTGGGACATGAGAATCAATAGCCTGAAATACACTCTCATCATCAGTGCAATGCATGGTTCTTCAGCCAAGATTTAAGAGGAAAAAATATATTATAGGAAATATCTTCCCTACGAACCCACTCTCTCTGAGTCAGGCAGAGAACTCACACAACCTGCAGAGGAAAGCTGCTCTTCCAATTCCTCACATACATCCAATGGAGAAAAACAGGCTTCTGCACAGGGGATGGATAAGAGCTTTTTTAAGCTTTTACTCTGAAATGTATTCCAAAGAGACTTTGTCCCTTTTCTGACTAACAGAACTTGGGAAGACAAACTATCTAATCTAGGAAACCCTTGCATTTAAGCATGGGGCATACACTGCACCATGGCTCCACCTGGATCAACAGGATGTGTGTTAGTTCCACAGTAGTTAATGCTAAGACCTTTGCTATTCTATTAATATGAAACTAAGTTTGACTGAAGTTAAAGGAAAAATTAAAGCTGTCTCAACAAGAAGAGGTAGGAAGGTATAAACCTCACTGCTGGAGAGCTCACCCCAAGCCTGCACACACTACTGAACACCACAGCTGAAATGCTGAGAGCAGAGAGATTGAAAGTGCATCAGAAAATGCTTCAACAGAAGGAGAACACAGTTCAGAGCAAATTAATTTAGAAGCAAACAACCAATCTGCCCATGCCCTACCCAAAAAGGGTTTGAAAGGTCTTGGGAGACCATGTAACAATGGGCAGAGAAACATCCTGTTGCAGTTTTGTGGAAGGTCCTGTGTTTTTAACAGAGGGAGAGAAGCACATCTCTCATACTTGGCATCCTGGACACTCAGGATGTTCCTGGCTTGGCACCATCTGACATCAAAACCTCACAGCCTCTGAAGAACATAAATGTGAAAGCTATTTAAAGGATCTAATAGATCCTCTAAAAGATGATTTCTTATTGAGGGAAAATTAAAATGCTGGGCTAGCCTAACGTGAAAGATTTATTTAAACAGTTAAAAAAAAAAAAAAAAAGGTTAAAAGAAACAAAATCAGATCATCAGATGGTATCAGCTGGCAAAATTCCATTAGCTTTAAAAGTAACTGCACCAATTTCTGCTAGTTCAGGATTTCCTTGGCCTTTATCATGCTCCATTAAGAGTACCTCTTCTTAAAAAAGAGAAAATGACAACCTGTTAGGACTGGTCACTATACCACATACAGAGAAAGAATAAAAATTTGGAATATAACCAAGGCAATAAAAATTCAAGATATAATTGTCTGACTGTTGACTGATACTATTAGCTGCATTTTGATAACAAGACAGACAGAGGAAAGAGGAAAAAATGTAGCCAAGAATATCAAGAATATTTATAATGATGATGAAGTAGTCCTACAAACATTTCTAAACCTAATACAAACCAGAATTATTTAATATATTTAGTTTCCAATCAGCATATATAAAACTTCTCACTGCCTATTTACTGGTATTTTCAAATATTCAAGTATCAAGTATCTTTCTTTTGCTAATTTTTACAGCAAAATTTCTAGATCCTCTAGTAAGAAGAGCTCATGATAAACGTATCTGGTAGGTGCTCTCCTGGCAGAAAAAAACTGCTTCCTATGGATATTTCCTATTTAGTATTTGTCATCCCCTTCTGGGGGCTCTGCTTTCTTCTGGGAAATGGGAACTGCAGGACAAGATTTTCCCAAGCATCCATTAGAAACACAAACTCCATCACCTCAGCCTGCCTTGATGCATGGGATGACCCACTCTGATAGGCAATATGTCATTTTTTAAAATCATGTCTTTTCAAATAGAACAGATTTTTAAGGACTTGAAATACTCCAACCCAGCTATGTGTAAGTTGCTTCCCTTTTGACCTCCTCAGGGCTTTTTTCCCCATTTATAAATGAATCCTGGTAAAAAGCTCTCACCTCTAGGAGGTATTTTTGCATAGAGAGATGCACTTTGTCCTGCCCACCAACAGAAAAGTACAACTATATTATATTTCAAGCTGCAGGACTTTACAAGCTATACAAGACATTTGCTACCCTTTTCATCTACGCTGAAGATGTTATTTGTCTTTTACAGTCAATTCTATTGAGAAATATCTATTTCCACACAAAACAGACCCCCTGTGTATCTGGAAGAAATAGGAAATAGGAATATTATTGGGCTTATGCAACCCCAGTGTCAATTCACCATAAGAAAAGCATCTCTCCATGACAGGAAAGATTCCTATGTCTGATTTTATTCTCTGTGCTCAGGAATATCCAAGACAATAGTCATAACTATCTCTGTATGAGCTGACAGGCTGCAACAACATTTGCCTCAGTTGATTACTTAGCTCTGCCATGGATCCTATTACCAGTCTCTGGCTCTGTTTTTCTGCCTCTCTTTTGAGAGTTTGAGACATATTTATTTTATTTCCTCTAAGATTCACACTCACCTTTAGGGTTTTGGTTCTGGGTTGTGTTGTTGAGTTTTTAATAAGTCTGTCAGGGCCCAGGGCAGACATGTCCAAAGCAGGCAGAGGCACAATTTGTTGTAAAACTGTGTTTCACAGACAAACTACCAACATGTGGGTGTGATGTGCTGGATACAACCACAGTTTAAGATCAAAAGGAGAATTACCTTGACAACAATCAAAACACACCATCTGACATCAAGACAAACCAAAGTTTACACAAACCAAATTATCACATGGCCTTGTGCTCTACTTCTGATGTTCTGCACAGAAGGACACATAGCCAGAGATTATGTTTTTGCTAACTTCTGTTTCATAGAGCTCATGGTCTGATCTTCAAAGAGATAGGGAGAGGATATTCTGAATTTAAAAGCCACACCAGGCATTCTCTGTCTAGTCTTACCAATGAGAGCTTGCCCCAGGTGAGACACTGATGGTGGCTGTAAGTCAGGTGGGGGCTCTGTGTGACCTCATTTCAGCTGCTCCTCACTCCATCCTGAAACCTGGCACCAATTTCTCTTTGCTGAACCTTTGCATTGCTTCTTGCATGGATTTCAAAACACTTTTTTGTGTCCTGTGTTATTTGTCTACACCAGGATTAAATGAATAATGCATAATGAAAATTGCACCAATGGGATTTCAGCTCCTTTTCTGTTTGCAAATTACCCATGAACAAATTGCAACAGCCTCCAATGGATAACTCAAAAATATTGTCAATTTTTCATAGAGTAATTAATTGGACTTACAAGCTGCCAGCAAACATTTCACTTTGTAGTTGCACACTCCCTGCTCTGCTGTTAAAATTTATGTTGCACCAACTCTACTCTTTTATTGGGTCTGTTCAGTGTGGTACACTCAACATCATCCAACCAGGAGGGAAATGCAGGGGACAGCCAGGCTGCAGCAGTAACCCCACCGTGTCACTGGGCAGGGGCTGCCTGTTCCCCATCAAAGCACAGTGTGGAAAAACACTAACAATGTACAAGATTGCTTTGGGCACTGCTGAACATCAGCAATTCCATTTTAAGGAGGACCTGAGCCCTCCTCTTTCCTTCCAAAGCAAATGCACTGGGGCAAATTAAAGTAGGGTTTTAAGAAAACAGAGGTGTGAGTTTGAATTTCCCCTCTGGACTTGAACCAAACATGTGAAATTAATATTTGGCTATTTAGGCTAGAGAATCAAAGCCATTTCCACATTTCCCTTTGTTGGCTTCTGAGGGGTGAAGTCCTGACATTACCCTGATAAGCCAGGTTTAATTCACTTCCAGGTACAGGTACTCTTTCTCAAGTTCATCATAGGTTCTCCTGGTTTTATATTAATCAGATCTAAAACCCTTACAAATAAATGATGGTCCAAAAAAAAGAAAACACAAAAAACTGTACACAGAAAACTGTACAAAAAGTGCAGTATTAGCAGATAATGTACAACCACTGGAAGGAAAAAAAGACATTTCTATTAATTCATATTTCTAGAACTCAGCCAGATATTTTCCTCATATGAAGGGAAATAACATTTGTCCACTTTATTTCTGTGGTAACTATATAGCAAAAAAAATAATCTTAACTAAATGACATTTTTAAATCACTTAAGCCACCATTTTATTACTACCTGACGATTCAATATTAAGTTGCTTAGGGGATATTATTCCAATTTATTCTCAGTATGCTGAACAGGGTTTTTAGAAAGCTTTTATTTCCCTCTTGGTATTCATATTCTTTTGTGTTGATTTTCTTATGTGTTGATTTTTCTGTAATAGAAAATTAATAAAGGATTATTCCTTTTCAATTACAGACTATACAGTAATGTGAAAATTGTAGACTTGGCATAATGAAAAAGCCTTCAGTAAAAGAAGGCTAAGTATTACCATAGTGGGAGCAGATGATACACAATCTTTAGATTAAAAGGAAGCATCTTCATCAATTTGGACTGGTTAATGATTACATATCTAATGCATTCTCAAGACAAAAACTCCCACTGAAGATCTGCACCAATATTAAGTTAGACAGCAGCATAATAAACATTAGGGGAAAAATGAGCCTCTTACAAGCCTAGATAACAATTTTGTAGATAATTTCTGATTGTGTGTATGACTGCATGTTGCTCCTGTTTCACCAGAAGGAGATTACCTTATTAGCTGGAAGTAAAATTAAATGAGTATAGAGTTATATCGTTGTAAGGATCAAGTTTTTTGTGAGATACACAAAGATTATGTCAAGCAATAATGCACCTAAGAACAGCAATCTGAACAACGAAACTAAGGTTCATAATGTCACTTGCAAAAATGTTTCACGTTTCTTTCCATGTGAGATAAAAACACTCCTTAAATTATCCTTAAAAATACAATTTTTCACAAGGGCAGTGAAGGCACATCTGAAACTCATGAAACCAAAAAGCAGGTACAGAAACACAGCAGGTGAGTGGGGTTTCATGGCTCTGCCCTGAAGATGCTGACAGAATTTGGACATCAGGATATCAGCTTCTCCCCTGCCCATACCAGGAAAGGAGGGTGAATTTCTATAGCACAGAAGACAGAAATGAGCACTTGGGCTGGAGTTCCACTGAGATGAGAAGCCATCCTCATTCCAGGCAGCACAGGAAAATCAGCAATCAATTAAAGTACACCTTTACATGAGTGCTACGTCAGAAACCACTTCAGTGCCATTAGAAGGCATTGACTACTCATTTTTTCCAGAAACACTGGCAATTTAAGATCTCCTATCTAGACCTAAACAATAACAAACAAACCTGTATTAAAATTTTATAGTGTAGATTTATTAGCTAGTTCTCATTTTCACAGTAAGATGTTGTCATGTGTACACATTATTCCCCTAGACAACAGAAGAAACAGATCTCAATCCTATTGATTTCAAATCCAAGGCAAATCCCACTGAAATAAAGACAGTGGCTAAATTACATAGACTATTTATTTGCATGAACTAAATGAAATTAATAGCCAAATTATATTTTCTTTAAAATATTTTATTAATACATCACAATTGTTTTTAACCTCAGTTCATATATATGGGTCAGTATTTTATCTTCAAGATTTCCATCTTAATGACTAGCTATTACTGCATACTACATAGATTTATTTTTTTTCTACTACAGCAGAATTACAGTAATTAACTTTGTACCAATTACCAGGGTGGATATTAATATTCATACATTTTTACAGAAAGAATGATCTTGAAATCTCACAGCAGGGATGGTTAAAATGATTCATTAATGTTCTGCACAGGTTTCTTTTCTAATTCATTAAGAAAATATTAGCATAATCATGTGAAATTAATTTCCTTAAAAAGGTTGATATAAGTAAGGGATTAAGGAGACTGGTTCTAATATAAAAAACATGGCTTGCACCATGCTCTTGGTCTCCAGAGGCTGACTATCATATTTGAGGTATTACTTGCCACTGTACTTTGATAATGAAGAAGAAATCAGAGATAGATGGAGGTAGTTGAGTTAAGGATTTAATTTTCACATAAAGTCTCATGCACCCTCTTCTTATAGAGATAAAGAACACATTACTCAACATGAACAGGAGGCTGAAAGAAAATAAAACGAAGTGATAGGCTACAAATGAGAAGACCATCAAGAGAATGGAATGCATGATAACAGAGACTGAAGGTAAAGTTCAACAAAGACATCCAAATAGAAGACTTGAGTGAAAATAAATGTCCACTAAAAAAAAAAATATTTTAGGGAAAAGAAAAAGCAAACTCAACAACAATTGGCAGTGAGAGTGTAAGAGACCTTGTTCATAGACTGGTGTAGAAAGGCACAGGGAAAAGGACATGTGCTATAACCCAAAGGGACTCTTGATAAATTCAACTCTGGTGTATGTAGTTTAAAAAAAAAAAGTGAGTTGTGGAGGCTACACTGAGTGAGAATAACTTCACTGAAACAAACCCAGGAACACGTGTGCTGTGAGCCAAGCCCAGGCTTTTTGTCAGTACCACATTATACCAGGCATTGCTGTTCCATTTTCCTCCTGGTGACTACACTTTCCAGCCAGCTTTTAGCTCTGTAACAAAACCCAGTTCAGTAACACTCGAATGTCCTCCAGAGACAGAGGAAAATTGGCCTTCTACTAAGTAAATGCAAAGGTTTTAATCTTCTTTGCAAGGACTGTATCAGAGGTGGTATTTGAGGAGCTCATCATAAAGATATATTTGAGGGCCCATTTTTTATATTTGTGTTGATTTTGCTTGTAAAGATCCACCAGGTTTTCATGACCTAAATGCTTGAGCTCCCTGTCCATGAACCTTCTACCCAGCATCCAGCTGTGCCAACCTCCTTACTCCTTTTCACAAAAGCACCTTATTTAACACTCAAATTATGGGAATTCATTAGAAAAATAGATTTTTTTTTTTTATCTAAGTCACAAAGCACCTAGATCTCTGTACCAAAAATCTGCACCTAGCTTTAACCCTTTAGCTTCAACATCCTGAAAATTAGTATTTCCTAGTGTTTTGCCTCAGTGATGTAATAGTTAAACCTTGGTAAAATTTCCCAGTGCATTCCATTATTTACAATCTCTGCAATTATTATTCCATGGCACATAGAATCAAACCTTTCACAAGTAAATTATACACACATAACTCCCACTGATTTATGACAGACATCCATTAATTCTTACATGTGCTCATATTATTCCATCTATTGATGTGAAAGGGCCATATCTCACTTTAAGCAGCAAATCCATACATATAGACAGGGAATGCAGTAGAGTGGGGACCTTATAATGTGGCATGTGCAGAGGGAAGGGCACTGGGATGAACAGGCACTTGAGAGAGGGACAAAGAATGGCCTATGCAATTTGCCTCTACTCCATATTAATGCAACCCAAAAAATATTTTGCAAGTTTTTTTCTTCCCTTCAAATTGCTTTAAATCTACATTCTTTCACTTAAAAAAAACTTCTGTATTCTTGAACTTCAAAATGCATTTTTAATTTCTTGGAAGTGCAACAAAATTGCCCCCTCCCTCCTTTAATTTTCACTTTTAATAATTTTCTGATTAAACCAATATTTGTATCAATTCAGGCCTCTAGGTACTTCTCAAAAAATTTAAGTGGACTTAGGTTTTTTTTTTTTACTTTTCTCCTCTAATGTTCTGGTTATATCTACTGCTAAGCGAAATCAGTAAAGTCAGGTATTTCAGTTTTTTGCTTTCCAAAATTTTCTGTCATTTTAATTAAAGAAAACTTCCTTTAACATAGAAAAAGAATTGGTTGTTTTCCCCAATTAATTTTTCCCAATTTGGCCTAATTACAAAGGTTTCTTAAAAATCTCAAAGTAGTATTTCTTTTATAAAGATTTTTTTCATCCAAATAAAAGCTACATTTCTGAAGGTTTTAGATCTATGTGGATAATGTTCAGTTGAAACATATAACACAAGTCCTCATTCTTCTATTGCCATCTCTGTCATCAATTGTTCCTGAGTGAAGAAAGGGAATACAGTCAAAATATACTCAAGGGCAATCTTCCATCTTTTTCCCACATGGTCTCTTCTTTTGTGATTTTTTTTGGTTTTTTTGACCACCACCTGCTCAGTGGTGGAAAAGTATTTTTTACTGACTTGAAAAACTTCTCTGGTAAAGGAATGTAAAACCACTTTCTGAAATCTTTCAAGCTGCTACTGAAAGATCAACAGGGAAAGCAAAGCAGATTAACTTTCCTCTTTAACAAAATTTTTTTTAAAAATAGGAAGTCATGGACATACCTCTCAAAGAGCTTCATGGAAACTCTTTTTAAAGAGCATTAGCTTCTCCCAAATTTATTAGCATCCTATCCTTTTTTGTCTCTATTATAAAACTCAAGCTTTTAGCTTCATCTAATAACTCTGTTAGCAGGACTTCCACCCCAATTTATGATTCATTTACTGTTATTATATAGAGATTTATTTCAAATTGCTTTTGGACAACTAGACAGTTTAAAAGGGGGGAAAAAAGCCAAACACATAACATAGAGAGGAGAGATTTTTTTCAAGCAGTCTTAGAGAATGAAGTTCAGACTCCACTATTGTCCTGAGAAGTGGGTCAGGCAGTCATATAGTTAATTTATTGTTCAGCCCCTGTTGTTCAGCAGATCTAAACTTTTGTGTTACCTCTTTAAAGCCTCAGGGATACTTTAATGGCAGCCATTCCATGGATAAAAGTGAAGCAAGTCAAAGGCAGGCTGTAGATTCAAGATTCAAGGGCAGCTTACACAGAGATAACCATCACTGCAAGATACCACCACAACAACACTTCAAAAAAAAACCAAAAACAAATAAACAAACAAAAAACCAAACCCAAAAAGAAAACAAAAAACCTCAAGGCTTGCACAAATGTAGGCAAACATCTACTTGTCCAAGGAACAATCTGAGTGTCACACATGAAGTGCTGCTTGGTGCTCCTGGATGCCATCGGTGGTTTATGCTCCACCCAACATTTGAGCTTTATTGCATCCTCATCTCACCTGTCTTGAGAACTAAGATTTGTTCAGTGATTCTGGGATTTGATTTTTTGGGCTTTATAAAGGTAGAACAAGGTGAAGAAGTTTGCATTTCTCTTAAAAAAAAGAAGTAAAAATAATGCATTTTTCAATGTTCTCCACTGTCTTTGCTGCACACCACAGACTTTTGCACAAGTCCTAGGTGTTCACTGTGCTGCTGTTGCCCGAACATCTTTGATTTATCTCAGACCTAAAGTTTTAAAATGACTGTACTGAAGTGCTGGCATGAAAACAAAGGTAGTGAAACAATTAAATTAAATAATCCAGTCAGACTTTTCTATAGCTCTTCTATCTACTCTGCTCGTTTTCCTAATTTATCAGCACCAACGCTTGAAAAATTGGGTTCTCTACCATTCATCAACACTTCTGTGACAACCTTTTAATCAATTCTCAGTTTGATCATCCTATTAAAACTGGCAAACCTGATTCCCATTTTTTATGTCAGCTAGATCTATTCTCTTAAGAGCCTGAACCATCTGTCTTTTCTAACTTGCTATCTAGGGTCAATGCTTCTTGTTCTTTAAGTCTTTTATGAGACTGCAGTGCAGTGTGGCCTCACTCTCTCTGGAGGTTTCTCTTTTGCTGCACTATTTTCTCCTAACTTCTGTTTGTCATGGGGTTTCTGGTTTTGGCTTTTTTGGCTTTGTTTGGTTTTAATGACACATTTCATCCCATATCTCTTGTCTGAACCAAAGTATCAGCTGCAGACACAGCTTTCTAGGGGTAGCTGAAAGACACATTACAAAAAAAGATAATCATGAAAATTATTCTGGGAAAAGCTGCACCTAACCTATATAACATTTAATTAATCAGACTTTCATGGGCATGCAAAATCCACCCTATTTCAGAATGAACTCAATCATTTCCTTCAAACATCAAATATCACATGCATCAACCACCACACTTCATTTGTGAGATGATGTCAGTCATTACAAAATGAAATAAACATAAAAGCATAGATATTTTGAAGTTAACCTCACCAAGACACAGGGCAGTAGGGATAGGCTGACAACAATAAATTAAATCCAAAACATGAAAAGTAAACTTCTACCAATGAATCAGATATAGATTGATTCAAGAGAAAACAAGAATTGTAAATTACTGCCTGACTTAAAATCTGTATGGGAATCTTGCTTCAAAAACTGGAGATGTGAATTAAGTTTGCAGAAGTAGTAAAAGACAAGTAAATTCAACTTTATAAAACTGAGGATGTGTGCACAGTAAGTTGACAAGCTTCCTAAGAGCAGATCCAGGAGACTGGTGAAGTCTCACAAATATCGTGATGCACATCAAGTGGATTACATCATCATCAAATCCATAATAGAATCATGATCCAGGAAATTACTTTCTTGATTAAGTATTTCTTGAAATGATGCTAATGACAGAGGTTTTGCAACACACACAAGTGTAGTAAAGGAACAATTTGATCATATGTCATT
Source organism: Urocynchramus pylzowi (assembly GCA_013397555.1). Lineage (NCBI taxonomy): Eukaryota > Metazoa > Chordata > Aves > Passeriformes > Fringillidae > Urocynchramus > Urocynchramus pylzowi. The sequence goes on along the minus strand of VZRH01004153.1, from coordinate 326,856 downwards.
GCAGACAACCCAATTAAAATGTCTATTTCATGTTCAGTAACAGAGGAAAAGTAGAGTTGCAAAGCTCTATTAAAAATGAATAAAAATAGCCTAAAAATATATAACTTTTAGTTAGTTGTCAGGTACACTGACACTGAACTGGTGTCTGACTTTGGCTGCCCTATTGCTAGAAACGTAGGACTGAAATTTCACCGAGTTAAAAATAAAAGTAAAAAATAAAGGCATTAGGAAAAAAAAAATATGAGAACATTATTTGAACCTATTAGTGCAGGAGCTGTAAAGCACAAATTCAGAAGTAGGCACATCTCATCTTATGGGCATAATTGCTGCTTCCCTTAACACACCCATCCCCTGCAGGCACTGACTTCTGCCTCTCCTTCCAATATTCATTCCCTCCCAGTTCAGGGCAGCACATCTTCTCATTTCTACTGTACATGACTCCTACTGAAAGTTAACTATCATAAAGCACATATGTCACTCAGCTTCCAGCCTGGACACTGTTAGAAATATCCAGTATGAGGTCCTGGGAACACCCACACACATCCCAAAGCTGTCTGGAAGGCGCAGAGCTGCTGCCTATTGCAGCATCAATGGCACCCACTTCACCCCTCAAAAGTGGCCACTTCGTGGGCACTCAGAGCTTCTTTTTTTAAATGCAATAAAATATCCTGCAGCTGAATTCCTTCCCTCTTCAGAATATCTCAATGGGCTTTCATCCTAAACCACTTGGCATCTCAAAAGCACTAAGTACCCAAGCTTCAGAGTGGACTCAGGAACTCCTGCCTGCAAGTTTACCCAGTGCAGTATTTCGGTTACCTTCTTCTCACTCAGCATTGTAAATGTTGCTAGAACATCAAGTTATGTGTTTGGTTGGGGTTATCTTTCGTATAACTCATGTGGCACTCCAACCCACTAGAGACAAAAGTTAAGGAGAAGCTAACAAGATCTCATCCCATAAATAGAACTGAAACTGACACGAGAAAAACTCTGATTCTAGAAACCTGCAGTTCCTCATCAATGGCTACATGAGATGTCTGTGCCCAAACTTATAATTCTTTTATTTGCAGCCATAACCTTGAACAAATAAAGGAAAACATGCAGAGGGGCAGGTGGCTGTGCAGCTGCAGATGTCAACGTGAAATAGATTTGATCAGGCTAAACCTAGTGATGACCCAGTAGGAAACAAATTAGAGATTATAAAGGGGACTGTGGGCATTTTAAACAACCTGAGTGGCATTTAAATTAGGCAAAACCCTTATGCAAATCTGTGCCACTTCACAGCCTCAACAGAATAATTCCAAACCTATTTAAAATAATCTGAGAACGTGACATTACCCCAGTGTTGGTTGCCTTGAAGTGCAGGATGGTGTTAATGGTTTATAGCAAACCATTACAGATAACAGGACTCAACTGTACTGCACATTGTCATTACTGGAGACTCTGGGTTCCACAGTGCAGTTACTCAGAATAATGCTCATCAGCTCACCAGACACAACAGGACAGCAGCCATTCCTTTCTGCTTTTTCCCCTCCCTGTTTTCTCACCTCACAATTTGTTACTGAGACACTTTCCAGCTGTTTACTTCTGAGCAGCTCCTTCCTACAATATATGACATGGCAAATAATTCAAGTTCCCGTTGGATTATTACATCAGTGTGCAATAGGGGAGTGACACATGGCTCACTGTAGGGTTATTAAATCACAGGGCTATCTCCACAGCTGCCACAGACATGCAAACAAACCTAAATTATTATTCCCCTCCTGTTTTTTCATTTACACTCACACCTCCCCTCCTTTTCCTACCTCACTATGTTCTGTGTTGTCTTTCCTACATAAATAGACAAATAAATAACTCCAGAAGAACAAGTGTTATTCCTTATGAGTTGCATTCATCTAAAAGGAAATTAATGGCAAAACCCTGACTGACTTCAGAGGTGCCAAGGCAATTCCATTTGTCGCACTAATGGCCTGAGGGAACACAACATCACTAGAATTTCCAGCCTTCTCCAACCTCTCAAAATGATCCTTGCAATTGCATCTAACCATTAGTCCCTCCCCTTGGAGTGCCACTTAGTGTAAATCTGTGCAAATTGTTTAATGCAATTCCAGACTGCAGCCCCCAGCTGGATAAAAATATGTTTCCCTAGGAAAAAAGGACAGACTATCAACTCGTCCCAAACACACTGTGCATTCTTTCAGGATATGTTGCAAAAAATAGAGTTGTCCAAGATTGTTCCAATAATCAGGTTTGGGAACCAAAAGCTGTATAGTAAATATTAGCCCTTCAACCTACTAATTAGCCCCCCTGAAAGTGAGGTATATGAATTTGAGCAGAGCACAGGGAACTGGATCAGTTGCAAAATTTCCATGTGGTTGTTGATAGCTATAGGTGGAAACACTTTGTTTTCACATGACATCTGCTCCTTTGTAAAGACATTTCAGTTTGCATTGGGTTCCTATGGACAAGGAGTCCCTGAAACTCATTTTTACCTTTAACCAGTTAAAAAAATAAAAAATACAAAACAGAAAAGGGTTGTTAATACATGCCTAGACAATCATACAGCTCAAATTCAGGCAGACCAATATGGGGACAGATTGTGGAGGGAAGTTTGTTGTGGTTTTATGGTTTGGGTTTGTTGGCTTTTATTCTTTGTCTCCAGCCCTTTAAAAGGTTTTGCTTCTTACACAAAACAGTGACCTGCAATTTTCAGGTATCACTTTAAAACATATCACAAAATGAAACCCTCTGAAGAAAAGAGACTGAACAAATGCACTACAAGCACTGGGTCACAAAAACTTGACCAATTCTGACACACACACAGAAATTTTTATTCCTCTCTCTTACTAATCCTTTTCACCAGCAGGATCTTTTGGGCTAAAGGGATTAAATTCAGTACTTTTGTAAAGGTCAGAAAGGACCATTTCTAAAAATCTGTTAAACTTTCTTCTTTGCTTCTTTTGAATGGTGCACCAGAGAGAGCAACTGTATGGGCTCAAGTTTCCATTTAACATATTTTTGACATTTTGCTCCTCTGGTGAAGGAATGAAGGGCAGTCAGTTAACTTTACCAGGGCTCACAAAGGAAGAGATGTCAACAGAGCTTATCCCATTTCTTTAGAGCTGACACAAGGCTTCAGAATGCCTGGGAGGAAGCTACATGAAGTATTTTGTCATAAAATTTTTCTTATTATTTTATATTTCAAATACTTCAGTGTTCCCCGGGATGGACCTAGGGTTCATAATGCTATATTTCAATTTATTTGATAAAGCTAACTCTCAGTGCTACTACAGATTATTTTAAAAGCTCCCTTAAAATATTAAGTAGCATCTTGGGTCTGCACAAGGAAAAAAAATTATCATCTAATCACAGCACCACTGAGTAGCAAAAATTAGGGATGGAAGAGAACATCCACTCTATCCCCATGCCAGTGAAGGATTGCCCTCTAGAGTGCTCTTTCTACTGCTTTTTCATGTCTAAATTTAAACTGTCTTAAGTGATGGGTCTTTCACCACTTTTTCCTCTCCTGCATTCTCAATTTAATGTCATGAAGCTTTATCATGGAATTCAGCCCACATTTTATTTTTCTTAATTTCAACCCATTATTCTCTGTTATACCCCTCTGTTCCTCTCCATAGTAATTTTTCACCATCATTAGTCTTTACTGAGCAAGTATTTCAAGACAGTTATCATGTCCCCTGCTCTATTTGCATATCCAGTCTAAATATATTGCATTCTTAATTTCACCTGATAAATCAGATCCTTCTAGTCACTTAATCTTTCTGGTTGCTCCTCTATAATTTGCCCTCAAATGCACATCCCCAGGGTGGCAACAGGCAAATGCATCAATTTATCTTTCAAGGCTTCACTCAGGCTAAACCACCAAAGCAAACCCTGGTGCCATCCTGCCAGACTCCAAGAAAAATGCAGCTTTTGGTGGCCTTGCTGCTCTCCAGGTCCTGTGGTTTAGCTGTGAGAAGAAAAGGAAGGATGGACAGCTTGCAAAATTTTCACAGGATGGAAAGCAGCAATGCATGAGAGAAAATGACCAAAAGAGAGGAATGTAATCCTTTACTACTACATTTGGGTTTTTTTCTTTATAAACAAGTTACAGGAGGAGCAACAAAATAATAAATTATTGTTTTTAACAGTTATTACTATAAGTAAATTATATATATTATATTACTATAAGTAATATTACTAGAAAACCAGCTGAAAAGAGAAATAGTAGTCAAGGGTAGAGGAAGAGCAGATGAGCCATGGAGGCTCCTTGAGGTCCCTTGTAGGTGAGGAAGTAGCTGGTGAGCCATGAAGTGACAATCCCCTCTGAATTGTGCTTTTCTGCACCCTTAGCTTCTAATAAAACAAGGTGTGAAAGAGTTTTTTCCACTTCTTGAAATATCAACTCTTGTACTGCTGTGCCCCACCTAGAAGAATTTACACTGGTTTTGTAGACAAATATCCTGTTGGTTTTGCATAAGACATAAATTAAAATGCACTCTGTTCCTGAAGGACTGATTTTTCTTCCAAGCCCAGCTGTCAACCAGGTCAAAGGTAAATAAGTTTTTGAGTGAATACATTATTAACATTTTTAGCTAGAAAAGTTCACATCTGATGATACCTATTACACTTGTTCACATATGCTTTTCCTTTTTTCTTTTAAATATTTTTTTATTATCATCATCTGGAGTCACTGTTCTTCAGGGTGGAAAAAGTCTGCTTTAGTTGTCTTAGTACACATTCATATACATAGATTTGAATCCAAAAAAAATATCTAGGATGAAAATGGCCACAGGAGCTGCTTTTGGAAAGAAGAGAGTTGTACAGTCAGCAAGGCTACTAGGGCAAGAAAAATAACAACTATAATCAAAACAGAAAGACTAGAAATCAACTCCAAAGCAGAAAACCCCAGTCCCAGGAAATGTTGTTTTCTTATGGTTTTGCTTTGGATCAGCAAAATACAATATCTCCACCTAACTGTGAAGCTTGGACTCAGTCCCCATTGAGATTAATAGTATTAAAGGTATTTTGTTTTAAATAAATTACTAATCCTAAAAGCACTTGGCCAGTTTCACCAGTCAGCTTGGAAATCTCCACCTGTGTCTCATCACACCTCAGCCCTCAGTAATATGGGTCTTCCATCCCAGTCTTCCATCCTCCCTTTGAAAATAAAAATTACTACTTTTTGTTTGTCTTTTGATAAAACCAATTGTCTCAGTATTAGTTGTCATACTAAATCCTTGTTCCCAAGGATGAGAGATTCCCAATTATCCCAACTTCTGCTTCTTTCTCCCAACCTCACCAAACTGCCAAGGTAAATCAGTGAAATTGGTTGATCTCCATTTCAATCCAGCCCCCACTTCTTGGAAAGGAAAGAGAGTGGGGACTCTTTTTCTACTACATAGGTATTTCCATTAAACATTATTCATATTTCATATATGTAAGCGTGAAGACTTCTTGCCTGACAAGATTATATAGTAAAACTAGAGTGAATTTCAATATTGTCAAGTTTGATTTTTTTTATTTTCTAACCACAAACCCAGCACAGATGACTCCCTCTATAAATATTGTTCAAATTAGTGTGTAAATTTGAAAACTACAAGCACCACCTCAGGGTGTTCAACAGCCTTCTCCCTCATCTGTCCTGATAAACATTTTGTAAAAGTCCAGAAACATCTCTCAGCTATTTAATGCATCTCATCCCTAAACAATAATGATTGATTTTGTTTGGTCTGGAAAACACAAATTATCCCATAATCATTTTATCTTGCCAGCCATGCCTCCCTTAACTTGCTTGCATTTTAAAAAGAAAATGCAGTGATTGTAATGAAAAATGGAAAAGGCTGGAGGCATACAAAAGATTTCTCTGCTTCTGGAAACACATTTACCATAATTGTCTGCACAGACTAGACCTAGTTTTTCTGTGAAAACAAAATGAATTTAAAAATAAAAGGGCACATTCCCTTTAAACTTGCTTTGCAACTATCCAGGGCTTCATGTCCACATTTTTCCTACTTTATAACAAAATAATATTCACAATTGATGTTTCTTTCCTCTTATTTTTTTCTAATAATTTTATACCTTAAAAAGAAAAAAGAACAAAAATTCAAACCTTCAGATGCATAAAAGAAGCCTTGATTGAGACAGCACAGTCAAGAGAAACAGAAACTGGGCTGGAGCAAGATACACTGATGGCTAGAAATTGAAAGAAAAAACCAAAAATTCACCAAATTTTTGCTAAAGAGAAAAAAAATTAAGTGTGGCAAACAGGAGGAAATAAAAGGCTGGGTTTTACCTGTATGAGTTAATAGGCATTTGAAACTTATTTTTCTGTGCAGAATAACTGACCAGGGATACTGAGATCTCTGTGGAAGGAGGGCAGCCTGTCCTGAAACCAGGGATATGGTGTTCTCAAAGTCCTGAGCTGAAAACGTTGACATGGAAACAAAGTAGATTCCTCCCTCTTTTTCCATCCAAAATTACTCTCCAAATTTCACACAGCCTCACAGACAAACTACTTCTTGAGAAATATTTTTCAAGAATAATTTTCAGAAAATTCCACCTGAACATGAGGAAAAACTTCTTTGCTCTGGAACAGGCTGCCCTGTACTGAAACTCAGAACACCAAAACTCACCAAATCTGGACAAGGCCACCAGCACACACTTAGATCATCATGTCTAAGACAAAGTGGTGCCTGCTGCATGCAAAGTCCAAGAATTCACTCCTGGAGGAAAATAAAGAATATTTGAAGAAATGGCCAAGGAGCTGCAAGCTGTTACCACAACCAGGCTGAGCATGAAGGTCAGTGTGACATGCAAGGAGCTTTCTGCCTTTAACAACAGCTTTATCACATTAATAGCTGCCTGAAAAAGGTGTTACAGTAATATTGCTTCTGATCTACATCTCCACTCCCAATAGAATGATCCCCTATTAAGGAAAGGGGAATTTCCAACACTTAAGTCCTGCTATAATCTTACTAGTGGTTCTTCAATTTCCTGTCAGCAAGATAACCCACACAGCACTTCTCTGAAACAACAGGAGGGATATGCCTGCACTTACTGCTAGTAATATATCATATTTAAGAAGTTCAATCAAAAGCTGAGATAGCCATTTACAAGGAATTATTAGATCTCAGCTCTCAAAGACCCCATAAGCTGGAAGGAAGAACAACTTTAAGAGCAATAAATCTATCTTTAATGGCAGTACAAAACTCACTGCTGTGGTCAACAGCATTTCAGAGGAGTTTTAGGATGTTCAGAAACAAAACACTGCCTGGAAGTTCCACCAAAAGTAGCTGCTGTGTCAATTCAGCAGTTTTTAAATGCTCTATTTGGTAAAATAGCAAACAGCTATCACCTATTAAATTCTTCTATTCTATTAATTCAGCCCAAGAGTGATCCAGAGATGGCTTCAGCCAGCACATTTCAGCCAGAGTGCCCTGCACTGCCCTTGTCCCCCCCAGCCAGGCACTCGAGCCCAGGACAGTCTCAGTGGAAACACACGGTCCCCACACACCCCCTTCAGCTGTTGGAAATGTCAGCTTCTTAGAATATACTGTCAGACATTGAAGAAGAACAAATAACTGCTGAGGAAGGATAAATCATACAGCTGGCACACTCCTCAATGTAACAAGTCACCTGCAAAAAACAAACAAACAAAACCAAAAACAAACAAACAAAACCAAAAAAAACCCTACCAGAACCAACCCAAGAAATAATCTTTTTTTATTAAGGTTGTTTGGCCTTTCACTCCAATTTACTCCACACATTACATAGACCCATCTTACCATCCAACTTTTCTAATAGCAGAACTCCACTATGGATGTGATTAAAGATCAAGAAGCAGGTAGTTTCACTGTAATAAATATTCTGAAGTATTGGGGGTTCCCAGCTACAGATCTCCTTCAGGTATGCACAGAGGCCTTTGAGGTAGCAGGTAGATTTCAATAAGGAGCAGAAATTGCCCCAGTGAGGCTGCTTTAATCAGTCCTATGCCTCTAGACTCAAGCCACATGTCAGAACTCAAACTGGAATTCATTGGGTAGGAGGAACCTAAGAGCACTCAGACTCTCAATAGGGTACAGTTAGTTTTCTTTTAAGGTTGGAATAAAAAGTTGACAGCACAGTTAATCTTTCACTACAATGGGAGCTCCAGAAGAAATGCATCCAAACAAAAACTTTTTGTTTTGTTTTCCCTTAAAGCCAAGGGTCTTACTGCTCCTTCAAATTAATTGTTTGTGTTAGTCTACTGAAATGAAGCCAGCTGATCCAAAACCCACCTGTTTTTTCTTATAATATTTGCTAAGTGCTTTCCACCAGCTGGGTGAGATGATGAAACAAGAACACATTTAATTTCATCCACAGCCTGTAAGTGACCCAAATTAAAGAAACAAGAGGGAAGAAAGTCTTTTCATGAGTTGTTTTCATTCCTGTCAACAAAAAATAACATGCCTCTCCTGGTTTGAAAACAGTGTCCCTTTGACACCCAGCCTACAACATGCCTTTCAGATGTTCTCCCAGAACCAAGATCAAACCCAGCCAGTAGAGCATGCAGCATCTGAGCTGTGTCTCACAAACCCAGGGACCTTCTGCCCTCCAAGCTCTCCTGCCAATCTTCAATCAGCACTCTGCCTTTGACCAGACCAGCCCATGGAAGACTCCACATCTCTTATCAAGTGCAATGAAATTCACCACCTGATCCAAAGCAAAAGCAGCAAACTGAATTCCAGGACTTGCCATACTCTCTGGAGGTAGTTTATATATTTGCCCAAGAGCTCACCACTATTAATTTAAAATCCTCCCCTCCTCAGTGATGTCCAGCATAACAGACCACAGGTAGCTCTGTCCTCTCACTGCCTGGAGGACTGAGGCCAACCTGAAATTAACTTTTTTTCCTTTAATTTCCTTGGCAGTCACAGCCCTTTCTCAAAGGGAAAGGCTACAAATGCCAAGGCTGACTGGAAACCATCTTGATTTTGTGTCAGTGCAAATTTTGTCTCTGCAGGGGACTTGCCCACAATTTAAACCAATGAATGTCATCGGAGAGCCTGGCTTCAAATTGACAGCAGTCAGCTAAACTCTGGCAGGAGCAAACAGACAGCAAGAGCTGCTGCTTAATAAGAAGCTGTTAGCAGCTGCACAGCATAGAAGTTTTAGATTTTCTGAATGGATGTTTATTAGAGCTGCAATTTCTCCCCTGTAAGTAGCCAGATTCCTTCCCCTTGCCCTGCACTTCAGCTGTGATGTCCCACAAGCTGCTCTGTTGAGGAACACCACAGACACTATCTGTGAGTGTTGAGCACTTCATTTAAGTTTATTAGGAACAAAATGGAAACAGATTGGAGCCCATGGCAATCAAGCAGCAGCCACCTCCATTCCCTGAGCTTCTCAATCAGCCCCAAGCAGCTCAGAGTCCAGCAAGGCAGAGCCCCCAGGCCCAACCACTGAATTATCCACAGTTTGCCCTGGAAGGCTCCCAATACAATCCTTCTCAGAAATACCCTTCCTAAAGATGACAGGGGGTATTTATATTTATTCTTGCATGCTGCAAAAGTCATCAGTGCCCAGCAGAGGCACTGACAGGAATCCAAGGGAATACCCTGCACTCCTGGAATGGGCACTGCAGTTGCACAATGGTATCACAGCTCAGAAAGACCCTGTGGTTTCATATACCCACTATCTTATATTTGTCCTTCAATGAAAAATTGTGCATCTATGATGTTTCAGGAGTGTTCCTCAGGGCACTTTTATCACAGATACAGAGGAGAATCAAAATAACCTGCAATTTCATAGCTACACAGCTGTAAAAATCTGCAAGACAATAAAATAATTGTGAGGATATCAAGAACAATATTGTACTTCTTGAAGAGACAGGCAGATGTATCTTTAAAACCAAATTATTTGCTAGTCTGCTGCTGCACTCTGCTATGTATGAACTACTGACTGTCTGGGGATTTAAGCTGAATAAACCTTGCCCACTCTCAAGCCAAAGAGCATAAAACCAGGGAGAAGGAGCTGATAGAGCCAAGGGCTGTGTGCCCAGCTGGGGGAGTTGCTGCTCTCACCTTTGCAGCAGTGAGACATTGTCCTGTCACCTGCTGACAGGCAACCTGCTTTTATGCACAGCATAAAAAATAAAGGAGGAGGGTAAAATAAATAAACTAACCACTGGCCCCCAAGTATGGGGCATAATGGATCTTCAATTCTTTGAGCTAAAGCACCATGTTAAAAACAGGCAAGAAGCTTTCTACTGAGCATTGTTCATTTATTTTTAATTCTGAAATAATTTAGGGCTTTCATTCTTATTTTCTAGCAAATTATCACATCTTTAGGTATCAACTCAAGGACAGAGAAAACACTCATATTTACCCACACTCACACATCAAATGAAGCCATTGTAATTCCCTTTTAATCTATGAAAGGGGTCAGGCTTGCAAGAGGAAGAAAATTGACAAATGCAACATTTGAAAAGATACAGTCTCAAAACTAAAGTGGACAGAGAAGCAACCTGCTGCAATTCACATCAGTTTTCACCATTCCCTGCTCCCAAGGGTTTTGCAGAACAGAAAAAGAAAGTGGCAAAAGTAACAAGCAGAAGCCATTTCTGAGTATTGGTGGCAATACAGGGGAGCACACTCTGCCAAATCACATATTTTGCAGTGTTATTCTAACGAACTGACAATAAAATGCAGCAAAATGTAGTGCTGGGATTGAATCCCATCTGCAAATGTAAATGCGTTTTAGACACGTCAGCTGCTCACAGCGCTCGTATCACCACTCTGGTTTCCTCCAAAATGGTAGTGGGAAGCCCTGCCATGGAAGAAAAGGCCATCAAGGGCTATTAAATGAAAAGACAGAATATAATCTCCAGCTCTGAAAGTCCCTAAACTGCAGATTGCCAGACGCTGGAAGAGCACAATCAGAGCTGCAGGTTTGATTTATCCCCACACTCTTCCCCTAAAGCATCTGCTGCTGGCAGCTGCTGAGGGCAGCTGGGGGGACAAGGCAGGGCTTCCCTCCCTCCCACTGGGACTGGTGTCACTTTCCAGACTGGGTGAAGGTTCAGGCTCTCAGTGGTACCCCCCCAGAACATCCATAGGGTGAGGAAAAGCATGCTTTTACAACTGAAGCAAACAGGGAGAACTCTTGTGATCATAAAAAAAGTATGGCATAGACAAAAAATGCTAGGCAGGAAAATGAGAGACAGGACTATTAGTAAAATCCATGGGAGGAGATCTCAGCAAACTGTAATCCCTTCAAAGTAAGGGATATTAACATGAAAATTCCTGCTGGGAGATACCAGAGGCATATCTGATACAGTTAATAGCCACATTAATATCACCTTTGGTTCCTCACAAGGCCAACAAAAAACAAACCTGTTTGATAGGATCATTAAAGTAGAAAAAATTCTTATGAAGCTCTTATTGAGAGTGCAAATGGGAACAGATTTATAGTGATCTTGCACAATTGCTGTGGTCTTGCAGGAGCACACACAGTTTTCAGAAGAATTTATGACATTTCAGCACATCTTTCTTAGCATAAAGAGTAATTTAGCCTCTACAGGGCAAATAGCTGTGAGAAACACCCTGCACATAAAAGTTTGTCATAGCAAGGGTGACAGTACAGGAGTACTCAACTCTCAGCTTCTACACTTCCATCAAGTGCTCTCAGCAGAGCTCAAAAAAAATCCTTCAGTCTCTCACCAGTCACTGGATAAAGTCTTAAGAACGATAAGGAAAAAGAAAACTCTTCAATTCCCATCCCCAAGCATCTCTTCACAAGTGTGGAGATCACAGTGCTTCAGGGCTATAAGTGAGCAAGAGCTTCTCCAAACCTGCCATGGCCAAGGAAGAGAAATCTAAAGACTCCCATTAAATTGTCTCTTATTCCTCACTCAAATGCATATTTTCCACTTTAAGCTGCAGGTGCTGCTGGAGACACACATGCACTAGGGATGAAACATGTTTTTCCCCTTCCAATGATGTACAAACTTGGATTTGATTATAATGACATCTCCCATGGGTACCAGGAAAAAAAAATATCCCTGAACAAGGTATTCTGCTTAGTAATACTCCATAAAACTGCATGCACAAGACCCCTGAATTATTAGGATTTCCATTACTCAGGGCAGTAAGTATCTATAATTAACTGCTACCTTGAGAAATTGCTCACAAGAATCTCTGTTGCTGTGAGCAAGGAGAATCCACACTAAAGAAGTAATACCACTGTTAGCTTTAAGGTAAATAAAATTAGAAGTGTTAAAAAAAATTAAGACAAGCAACAGAACAGGACCAGATACTTAACAGCAGTTTTCCTTTTTTCCCCCCTCACAATAAAAAAAAAATACTACTACATTTAATGTGAAAGCACATTATTTTTTTCAGAAAATGCAGTGAAAATAGATCATCCACAGGAAAGAAAGTTCCATCAGGCAAATCCCTAGGTATTTCTAGGACAGACCCAGTGTTAATAGACTTGCTCCCTCACAAAATAGCTGTTACTGGAGATTGGGTTTTCTGCAATCACAGGCTGCTAGCTCAGATCAAACCTGCTGCTTGCAAGGTGTAGGAAACATTTTGTGTTTGACAAAGTCTTTTCGGACTGTGGAATACCAAAGCAGCTCAGTATGGCTCTGTACTCCTCCAGACTTAGCATGGTTTGAGTTGTAGCCCTAGACAACTATCCTAACTCGAGGACTCTTAATTACTGCCTACATTTCATCACTTCATTAATGCCCTGGAGAGGGTAGGAACAGACAAAAAAACAAAACAAAACAAAAACAACACTTGAGTCATCCAGCCTGTGAAGGGCTAATGGCCCTACAAATATGGAATTTAAAAAAAGAAACATACAGAAAATCCTGTCCAATATAACTAAAGTAATATGAATCACAGTTACTGAATGGGAGAGGAGGGAGAAGCTACAGCAGAAAGAAAGCAGCTGATAATGGTGCCTGTGCCCAGCCCATCCTCAAAGTCAGCAGCAGAAGGCCAATACTGTTTCAGAAGCCAGATAAAAGAACATCATATCACTAAGTGCTCTGAGGAAAATCTTCTCTCCAAATCCACTCAATTGATGCTGAACCTCTATTGATCAGAGCAGCTGTGAAACACTCCAAGTGCAGGTGTAACACTGAGACATCCTGGGGACTCACACTTCCCAAGAAATCCCCACAAAACCCTAGCAAAACACAGCCCCACCCTGCAGAGGCACTGCAAGCAGCAGGTGACACACAGCAGTGACACACAGCAGTGACAACCCAGGGGAGCAGAGCAGATCCTTTGGGTCTCTTTGGGTCTCAGAGATCCTTTCTGATCTCTGGATCAGAACCAGACTGGCAAAGCTGCACCAAAGCTCACAGCAACCCACTCAGCCACAGAAAAGTTCTCTTTGACACAGAGTTTCTCCACAAGAATAAAAGCATTTCCAGGAGGCCTGTTGGCACAGCTCTGCTCCCCAGGTGAGGCACAGCACAGTTATTTCATGCTGCCCAGGCCACACTTATTTTCTTTCCCTCTTATCCATCTACTTGTATTTTCTCCACACAGAAACAGCAGAACCATCCATACACCAGCTCTTAACTTAAAGCTGGGACACTTCCAAGGCACAGAGTAGGAAATAGGAATTGAGAAGCATTTCTGGGTCTCACACACTTCAGCTTATATTTGTTACTTGCCACCTATTTATGCACATACATGCAAAATTGCAACCCAGCACCATCCAAACTCAAGTCCAGTTTCTTGAGCAAGCACAGCTGATAACAGAGTACTCAGACTCAAAAATGGCAGGTTTCCATCCCAGGAGAGACTCAAGGCTTGTGGAAACACTAGAGCAAAGCAGACAATGTGACTGAATCAACCAAAGACATCCCACTGAATAGAAACAGGCAGAGTTTTATAGTCAAGTGAAAAATTCTGGGCCAGAACCTGATTTGACAAGAGCACCTTTTCAATATATCTTTCCAATATTCAGTCAAGTTTCTAAATAATGAATGCTCTCTGAACAAGTCCAAGCACTCCTGAGACAAAGCAAACCAAGAGAATAATTGTATGGGTCACTATCCATGACAAATCTCCATTTCATACATTCTATGTAGACCTTGTTTACAGCTTGGAGAATTTCATGCATCTTGAGAGCTCAAAAAGGTTTTTACTGAATAATTATCTCAAAAAGCACAGCTTGATCATTATAATCAAAACCTTAAAAATTCAATTATTGCTTAGTAAAGGCAATTGGCTCAATAAAACAGGATGAAGTTCGTACCTTTGTTGTGTTTTCTTTAAAATCAAAACTTCCTTTGACTTAAATAGAAAAGCTGGAAGAGGGAAACAATTCATTAACTGATTCAGATTCCAGTAGCTCCTCATCTCCAGATGGCAGAACAATCTTCTCTGGAGTCACAGTAACTCAGACTGAGACACTTAACTCATTTCCTCTATTTTCCAGTATTTCAAAGGTAACAACAAAAGCTCCCCTAACAGAGCCAGCAGCTGAAGAGAGAGCTACTGCACCACAGGTAATGGGCCACTGGGGATTCAAACAGGCAGCTGGGGAAAAAGAAAGAAGGTGGAAAAAATATGTTTGTTTTTTTTTTTGAACTGTAATTTCAAGAGAAATACAAATAAATAGATGGTGAGGGTGCAAGAAAAGCTATGGAGATTCTTCATAAAAGTACTTTAAGCCAGAAGGAAAGTATTAGGTATTAATCAAATTTTAGTTTTTCCCTTATGTGGTTCAATTCCCTGAAAGTTGCTACTCTCTTTTTTTGTGCTTTTGTGCAAAATGATGCTAAATAATCTCCTTTTATCTGCAATGAATTTTGGGGTTTAGCAGCAGGGCTCCACTGACATTTGCATCTTATTGTCCCTTCATGGGAACAACCAATAATGACCTAAGCCCAGTTTCTAATTTGCAAAAAACTCATCATACTGTTTTTTTAAAAAAAATTAAAGTACTTTGGCCAATTCTGTTTAAAATAAGAGTACATCTCATACTCTAAGCAGATTTGTATTTCTACATCTATTTCACAACAATTGTCAATTTGTTTAATTTAGCTGAGGAGTTTAACAGACACAGGGCAGCCCCAAGATCTGTGGGGCAACACAAAGAGGACAAACACTGGTGACACCATGAAGTACAGAGATGGTGTAAGAATCAGGCTGAAACAGATATGGAAGAGGTCTGATGCCACGAAACATAAATGTCTTCAGGGAATAAGAAACTACAGACAGAAATAACATGAAAAATATTTATGAAGAACATTTGTTTGCATTCACCATAGAATGAGGACAGGCAACACACCACCAAAGGAAGCACAAGAATTAAATTGGAGATAGCTGTAGATTTGCTGATGCACTATCTAAAGAGATGAAACCCATAGATTATCCCTCTGCTGCATTTACCTTACAATTTGAATGGGAAAGTAGAGCCTCTTGGTTTTCAGCTGTTTGTCTTATATGTAATTTTTATTTTCCATTGATTTCCTGTTGTAACCATATTTTGTGTGAAATAGCATACAATGGAAAATGATATCTATGCCCATTTTACTGTCCCAAATTGGATTTCTGTGCCATTTCTTCTGATAGACCAGTTTTATTTCATCCTATCATTATTTTGCCTTATGTGCTCTCAGTCTTCATTTCATTTCAAGGAGAAATTCATCCTTATGCAGGAAAGCCAGCATATGAAATACCCAACATTAAAACCTTGCTGAAGCTTTCTTTGGAGCACATAGTTCACAGCACACAGATGAATTTCACCCTCAATAAACACTGAGGATTTCTGGCCAAATGAGGGAGAATACAGGATGCCAGCATTCAACATATTTTCCTCAAAACAGAGTCAGTGCTTCATTTCTGAAGTGATTTGTGGCCAAATTCTATTCATGGCTTTCAATATCCCCTTAGCATTTTCTCAAATGACAAAATAGCTTAGGTTATGATATTGTCTGTCAGCCAGCTCCTGCCAGAGTCAAAGGTATGGCCATGTAAATTTGACTCTTGATGACTATTGGACCCTTTTTTCAGGAAAAATAGATAGCTCTACACCTCTATACTTTCATGTCAGGTAAATCAGGATGGAATCACACACCCAATTGTTTATTGTCACAAAAACAAAATGCTTACCTTTCACCCTGTGCCACCTTTCCACACTTAACCCAGCCCAATAAAACTGACTCTAAATTTAAATTCTTTAGAGTGATCCAAGTTTTTCTTATTTGTAATTTTCAGTAAGATTTCTGTGGATAGGGGAATATCTAAAATATCTACTTCCCTAAAAATGAGTGCAATCAGGAGAGGAATGTGAAGAATATGTGTGTTCCTTCAGCCTAAAACAACTGGAGCAGAGCAGTAAACAGAGACATCCCAGAACATCTCCTATGTGGTCACAAGTGAAAGGAAAGGACTCCCAACAGAAATTCCATTTTTCAAGTTATTTGTGTTGATTACTAACTCAGGAATGAGGACAGACACATAGATTATATTGGGGGGAAAAATAGCACTGACTTTGAGTGTTACCAGAGCTGAGTGCTCTTATCATCCCCCCTGGCCTTGTTTACCTCCTTGCTCAGAACTCCTCCATCCATGGCTGTGCTCCATCAAAGCTCTCAGGCCAGGAGTTCTCAACCCCATGGAACACTTGAGGCTCCCCGTTGCTCTGCACCACATCCCAAAGGCAGCTCTCCTGGAAAACACACCCTCTCCCCTTCCCCTGTGATCTCCCAAGAGCTTCTTCAAAACACCCAGGGCTTGCCTTGCTGGAGGAGCCACCTTATAAATATATTTTATTTATAAAA
>VZRH01004153.1:226529-309917 GCA_013397555.1 Urocynchramus pylzowi | reverse complement strand
AATATATATTATATATTTTTATTTATATATATATCTTTAATAAAAAGATATCTTTATTGATGTGGAATGCTCAGCAGCATTTCCCAGCCTTGCCAAGCTGTTTGCTGTCTCTCCTCAACAAGAGGCAACACCTCTCAGTGTGATCTATGACCTGCAAGCAGTCTACCACCACGAGCTTGTACTAAACTTCAGGCTCATTAAATAACTCCTACCTCTAAAGTCAGTTGCATTCAACTGCAAATACATCTTTCTCAAGGCTTTTTGGTTTCATTTACAGGTTACTTCTTTTCCTTTTCCCACTTTCTCAGTGTTTTACTTTGACATCTTTTGTTATTCCCTTAGAACAGCAGGGAAATCCACAGACTTGCACAAACTCAGTTTTTTTAGACTCAACAGGGAAATGGTGCCATGGGATTCATCACAGGTTTGTATCAGTGACTAATTGACAGCAGACTAAAGGCATTACATGGATCTGATTTCATGATTCCCACCACAGCTATTTTTTTCTTTTTCCCTTGAATAGCAGAAAATAGTCATCAAAAGCAGCACCAAGTAGTCAAAAAGAAAAATTATTTAAAAATATGCATTTATATGAACAAACCTATTTCAAACATCACAAACAGCACTTTAATAAAATGAAATAATTTAATGACTAAAATAGAAATTAGAAAAGAAGGGGTAATTTAGTATTTACAAATTAATTACACATTTATTACATAGTTTCAATTAAAAAGTGTGTAAATGTATCCAGGCCAAACTTATGAGTCATATTCAAGCACTAATTTTAGTGGCAGGAAAGACACTGAGATTTAATCTCAGACATTTGAGTCTAGTTTAGTAGTAAATAGGAGATTAGGCACAGTCACAGGAGTTTATTTTTTAATAATGGCCCATTTTCTTATCTCTGATCTGTCTGGTTTGGAAATAATATCATTTTCCATGAGTAAGTGCATTAGTTCCTCCTGAGATCCTCCCTGTTTCATGTTCCACACACAGGCAGAATCACCTCATGTGCAGTGACAGCTGCCAAACTGCTCCTTCCTCCCCAAAAGATGGGCCCTGTCTTCTCTTTCAACCTGTTAACCTCACAGTCACAGCACTCCTAATTATGCCCAGATTCTGGATTGTCTCTTACATCCCCCAGACAGAGCAGTGCTTGGAACCTCAGCCCTCCCTGGTGCCTCTCAGCCACCCACTGCTCCCAGGGATGGGCCAGGTCTGTCCCTTTGGCAACAGTCAAACGTTAAAAAAACTATTTTCTGGTGGTTTGGGGGCAGTTCCTGGGATGGGAGGGAAAAAACAGGGTTTCTCAGTGGTGTCCTTTAACCTTTCCCTCAAAAAAAACCAACAAAAAACCCAACAACAACAACAAAACCTCTTTCCTCACAGCAACAAAAATATTAACAAGCCAGTTTCCTGCAGAGTTCAGGACATTCTCAGCATCTCAAATTTTAAAGCAATTTAGTCTTAGAAGAGAGTATAGATTAGAAGCCATAGTGAATACAAGAATGTCATGCTATAATGTAAGGTTTTATTTTAAGCCAAATAAACAGATAATTTGCCAACTCTATTCTTGTCACTAAATTACATATAGTGACTGGTGTCTCAGAGTCCCTTCCTTTTCAAAAACACTTCAGATCATTAGAAGAATATATTACAATCACAAACAATTCAAAATTACCAAAATACTAAAGTCTCATACCAATGAACTTTACTTTTTTTTCTTGGTTTTTTTGTTTTGTTAGTGATGCAAATGATTTGCAACTATTTTATTTCACATTAGCACTACAAGTCCAGGAAAGATAATAACGAACCAAAATGCAAGTTGGATAAAAATTTTCATAGAAAAAACGTAGGAAATGCACACTAAAACAATTCCTTTACTGTCCACAGAAACACTGTTATATAGAAGAAAGACACCTTGTCCACAAAAGTGCACAGAACAGCCACTCAGAAAGATGAGCCTAGCAAGACTCAGGTTTTACAGAGCCCAGATTAACACAGCCATCACTGGGCTTCCAGAAGGACCTTGACTTTCACTGCTGACACCTTCCCAAAAGGTCTGGAGAATATTTCCCCAGCCTACAGCTGTGCTGCCCTGGTTTGTTCTTACTCACACAAACACCTCAACAGACCCAAATCAAAACTTTTTGTTTTAACCATTTCTCTTAAAATGGTTCCCTAAATCACACCACTAAGGCTGTAATTGATAAGGGTAAACCAGGCACTTTCTCACATATCAAATGAGAAGTTGGTGGCACCCTCATGGAGGGACAACACAGTGTTAAATCACCTCACATCAAACCATGGCCTTTCAGGGTGACATTTAAAATGAGGAGCTTTTGCTGTTAAGACAGCAAAAGCAATGACTGTAACCACACGTTGCACAGGTACTGTGCCACTGACTGTCAAGGGCAGAAAACAGAGAAAAAATGCACATGCCAGAGCTGTATATAACATTTAGAAGGCCAGGTATCTTTAATCCAAAGAAACAACTGGATTGTGAAGCACTGGAGAAACTTCAGTGTGAAATCTCCTTAAGGGAAAATGGAGCACAAGAACCATGATGATTATTCTTATCTGGTCTTAAGAAATAAAAAGTACATAGGACTGCAAAAAATTATATAGGATTCTCTTTTTCTCTAACAATTTTTCTTTCTCTGCATCCATCATGAAGATGAATCACTGGGGAAGACAGCACAGAAATATGTGCTTTGAATTTTTATTGTTTCTCACTACCATGAACCATCAGCCCTATTTATGAGCCTATCCTGGACTGAAGGGATGGATATAAGTGACTGTGAACAGCTTAGCATATTTTATCCAGATAAAAATTTAAAAAACCCAAAACTACAGAAATTCCTTTCAAGGAGTGAAAGGCTCCACATGAAATTGGAATTTTAGGCTGTCTCCACTGTTGCAGAAATGAACAAGTGCTGCATCCAGGGAGCATTTCAGCAGTTGCAGAGCCATGATGGCTAAAACCAATCCTATTCTGCAGAGCAGCTTCAGACTGTCCCAGAGAGAGGAAACCCAGAAAGAGCAACAGCCAGTGAGCACAGGAACACATGAGGAGATGAAATGGCCACCTTCTGTCCCTTAGGTAGAAGGGAACACATCCTTTTAAAGCAAGCTCTCAGATGAACACAGATGATGAAGCCTTCATGCCACCACCAGGTACAGTAACACATCCAAGCACCCAAAAACTAATTTGCTCAATTATTCCAAAAGTGAAATTAACTCTCAAGGTCCATTTTAACAATTATTTAACAAAACAAAAATATAATCAGGAACACCTGTGGCTGGCTACACGATGTTCCCTGGTTCTTGAAGGAGGAAAGCCAATCAATTGATTAAACATTAGCTGTAGGAAGTAGTCAATTTTTTTTCCCCCACTACAGAGATGCTTCTAAGCCTTACAAACTTTAGTGTAAATTTGATTTGCCATGTTCTTGTCCAGGAAAGCAGGAATGCCAACCAGCAAACTCGACAGATAGAGCAGAAAGCATTAGTAGCATTTAATCTCAACAATATCTTGATCTGGAAAAGTTAATTTCAAATGTCAGGTATCTTACAGCACTAATATATCACAGCAACCTTTTTTTTTTAATATTTCACCTCTCAAGCAGTATTGGCATAAAAAGCCAAATGAAAATTAGTGTTTATCCTTCTCTGCTGCAGCATGCATTTGATATACAGCCCTCAAACAGTATGGCTCTTCTTGTTTGGATCAGATTGAGTAAAGCATTCCTTTTTTGCAATTTGTTTAATCCAAAATTAAACCTAAATACATATTTTTGTCAAACAAGCAGTGACTGTGTGGGGAGATGCAACCGCAAATGTAGATGATGTGTATATACTGTTGTTGATTAGATGAGGCTTTTTGTGTGCTCTCAACTTGAATAGCCTCTCTTCAGAGATCTCTGCTCAAGCTATCTATTAGTCATGGTTAAATGAGCACCAATTTCAAATATACAAAAAACAGATAGATTTGAGTCATAGAAATTCAGTGTGTGCCATGCTCAACATTAAGCACAGCAACAGAGGTTATCCAGAGCCAACAAAGTGTGTCTGCAGCTGTGGAAGGAGAAGGGGATGCTCTCCTGTTCCAGACACAGAGCAGCAATCCCACCTTCCTGCCTGAGGTGCTGGGGCATCACAGAAGTGAGCATCAGATTCTGCAGACCATGCTTTGCAGGCAGATTTTGCACCACCATGGTTTAATTGTAAGATTTAGCACACAGCATGTATCTGCTGCAGGGATTTCTGGTCACAGAGCTTTATATTTACTCTTTGCTTCAGTGATTTCAGAATATAATCAAACTCCTGGTTGACAAAATTCAAGAATTGAGGTCCCAGAACATCTGTGCAACCTTTCTACTCTGTGTCCCCTTTATCAGGCTGATCTTCCAAGCATGATACTGATGCCCCTCACCACGTGAAATACCACAGAGCATTGCTTGACAGCTACCAAACCCTCTCTGTGGTCCTCAGAGCATTTTTCATGGTTCATAAAACAGAGAGGATGAGCAAGGGGTAATAAATGTGATGTACCAGGATAAGGAAAAAAGTCACATGTGGAAATGCAGCACTGAGAATCATAAAAAAACTACAGCTCTCCTTTTAATACAGGATTTCAATCTCTTTTTTCATACTTGTACAGTTTTGGAAAAATAAAAACCAAGTAGCAGAGTGATTTATATTCCATATGAGTAAAAACAGTCCTACATAGACGCCTAAATGTCAAAGATATCCCAACTAGATATTCTAGGGAATGAGAGGGACATTTTTCCAGGTAGTTTTCACATGAAAGAGCACAAAACATGGGAAAGATCAGTGATCATGCATAATGATAATATATATCATTAATCTTAATAAGTAATGTGTCATTACCATATTTGCTTTCCCATCTTGAGGTGCTGGGAAAAGAAGTACCTGAGTGAAATCTACCAACCCCACCTCCAAGTGAAAACAGGACCTTAGACTTCACAGCACAGAGACTGAGCTCAAATTTAAGCCTCACTGGGGGCTCATCCTGAGAAGCATCATCAAATTAGAAACAGTACCTGGTGAGCCAGACTGAGGGACCAGACACCTCTCCTCCCTCAAGTGACCTTTATTAGCAGATTTTTAATCATAACCACGTTGTTCCATCTATCCCCCTTCCCTCCAAGCCCTGGGCTTCCTTACACACAAAATGTTCAGCATTTTGACAAGACCTTGAACTTGATCAGTCTCTGAGACAGTGCAGAGACAGAAGTGGCCACAAGCAACCTGAGCCCTCCCTGCCCAGCCATCAGCCTTCACCCTGCTCAGAGTCAGCTGTGCCATTCAGCAAGAGCCCTCACACACTTGCAATTTGAACAGTGGGTGTTTCTCCAATACTGGAGAGAGACAGACACAGAGGTACAAGAATATCCTGATAGACAGAGGTTCTCTGAATTAGCACTACCTTTACTGATTTGAAAATACTGGTTATAATCTCACAGTTAAAGCAAAACTGAGCATTGGTTTCTTCTACCATGCTACACATAAAAATTTTTAAAAAAATACAGTCAAAGAATTGTGACATTAAGTGAAATGACTAAGAAAAAGCAACTAATGTTTTCCTAATCCTATTTCCCAGAGGTAAATCACAAACCCAACCAAAATGGCTTTGTCATTGACAAAAGTATGAGCCAGTAAGGTGTGCCCAGAGCAACTGGTCATAAAAGCAGTGCTGGTGTGTGAAGATCTGTATGGTGGATAAATGCTCAGCCTTGATGCCCTGTGACCACTCAGCACAGCCATGGCTTGGGAAGAAGACAAGGGTAGTGGTGTTCACACACTGTGCAGCACCACAAGGCCCCAAAGCAGAGATTTAAAGAGTTACTTGAAAGGAGAGCAGAAGGTACAGTAATGAAACTGGAGACTGAGAAACTCATGGGGTCCAGGCTTTTCAGAAGCACAGTGTGATGTATGTTTACAGAGGCCTCGAGTGCCCTTTTCCATAACTCTGTTTATAGCTCATCTGTGTGCAGTAAGTCTTGACCAGAATTGGTCTTTGACACAGACTGTAAAATACAAACCTTAAAAGGGCCCAATGGAAAATAAAAGTCAGTATCATGACAAAATGGATGATTTCTGATGTAATCGCCTTCCACTTGTGCCTTCCATGTAAAGGAGACATGGAAAATATGTTTCCTGCTATAGAAATTAGGAATTCTGCTTCAGTAAGAACACATCTGGCTGCTATGACATTGAAGTAAGAGCTTATTACAATTATTGCTGCAATTATTACAGCTGCCCCCAAACAGGCATCCCTCCTTCTTGAAAGAGGTCTTCCTTGGATGCTTGTTTTTTGGCAAAGAGAGGGGCTGTTATAAGAGATGGCAGTGTCCTGCCAGTAATATACCAAATTATTACCAGGAAAACAAGCTGAATGCAGCAAAAGAGATAAAATACGTATTTATTTGTTCCAGATATTTTGACATTGACACAGCTTGGTGACAAAGACATGAAAAAGTTTCTTCCACAGCTAACAACTTCTGTGACAAAGCTTGAAGAGGGGAGGAAATACAAGTAATTTGTTTCCTGGGCTGCCAAGCCCTTTGTCTTGACCCAACAACAAGCTCATTGATCTACTGCAAAACACAAAGGGAGTTGTAAGCATCATGACAGTATGACACAAACCAGATTTAAAAACAAAAAGAGAAAAGTAAAAGCAGCTTGTTTATGCTCTGAGAGTTGTGTGCTCTGGCATTACTCCTCCATCCCATTATGTGCAATCACATCTGTCCCACGGGGCTGTGCTCTCTGGGTGTCACTCCAGATCCCCTCTACTGTGTCCCACGGGCCCTCTGGCCCCAGTTCCTCAGGGAACAAAACATCATGAGAGAACACAGCAGTGCAGCCTGCCACCTGCCCAGACCAGGGAACTGCTTTGCAGGAGGGTACCTGGCCTGAGGTGGTGATGGCTCAAGCTGTGAGCTCAGCCCTGCACCTCCAAGAGCAAGAGCTCCTGCACACCAGTCAGTCCTTTCCCACGGGATCTCTCCCAGAAACAGGGGGGTCACCATGATCCCTGCACTGCCAGGGAGCAGCACAGCCACCTCATTCCCACCTCTCAGGCAGGGCTATCCACAAGTTTCATTTGAATCCAGGTGTCTCTTTCTATCTGGCTTCCCTGAGACACAGAGCAGTGTGGCCAGTGGCTCCACACCACCCGTCAGGATTGCAGCTGAAGCCTCCTGAGAGCACCTCCAAGCCCATCTTCCTGAAAAGCACTGAAAAAAAGCCTAATATTCAACATGTTTTGGTACTTAAGAAAAGATCACCTTGCTTGAAGAAATACCAAAAGGTTAAACTAGGATTTCATGTAGACTATCTGGTATTTTTCCTTTAAGAATTTTATTGGAAAAGGAAAGTTAAACAAAAGAGAATGCTTTCTGTGCAGTTGTTTTGATCAGTCCAAGTTCAATATATCAGATAACCTGAAAAGTTTCTCTCTCATTGCAGTCTGATGTGATCCCCCCCATTTATTGCTTTGGCTGTGGAACAAAAATATATTTCCCAGCTGTATTAATCAGATATTGAGGATATTCCATTATTACAGAAAGCTATACAGAGCTCTCAGGTTTTTTCTTTTAGCAGAAATGAAGTTAAATCAATACTAAACAAATTTCCCAGAAGTCAAATTACAATGAAGAGGGATGAAGAAGAATTACACCAGCTAATGCTGCAAAACATGAGGGCATCTGGGGCCAAAGGTCTGCCAGAAAGAGCTGCTCCTTTGAGGAGATGGACAACTGTACAATTCCTGCAACCCTCACTGGTAAGCAAAGCACAAAAAGATGAAAAAATAGGCTATTTCCCCATCACCACCAGTTTAACCTTTTCTTTCTAACACCAGTGGAAGTACCTGGACTGATAGACTGTATGTGCTGTGATGCCCACCATTAAGTACCAGAATGAGTCTGTTGTATTGGCTGTATTTTTAAAAAGACACCAAAGGGTACCCAGACACAGCCCCAGTGACAATGCTGTATGTAGTGCTCATAAATGTTGGTCTTGCTTTTACAGGAATACTTCCACAGAATATAATTTCTCACTAATCTTCAATTCATGCAGCACATAAAACACTCCTCCCTCCAGAAAGGCATGCAAGTACATGCTAAAATTTAGCACTGTGGCACACACATTGAAGTACAAAATAAACACATTTTAAAACTTTGTTATTAAATTCCAATTTAGCTTAACTATGCTAAGACGTGACTTATTTTTTCTTTGAAATTTAAAAACTGTCAATAAAGAGGATTTAAACATAATCAGATGAGCAAGAGTCCCTGCACACCTACTAAGATGGTTTCACTAAACAGATACAGACTGCATAGTAACATATGCAAATTACATAAAAAATTAGATAAGGGCTTCAGTATTTACTGTAGTGCAAAAGACAGACTTTATAATGCTAAATATAGACAGTGACAGGAATAATAAACAAAACAGATGAGTATTTTGTAGGAAAATAGCAACCAATTTTCTTTCTGCAAGCAATTCATATTATGATGTTTATGTACTTCTCACTTCAAAAAAAAATCCCCAACTACAGCAGACACTATTTAGTAAAAGTGGCAAAGCAGCATTGGATATAAATCCCATTTCTAGATGTACACAATTTTCAGACATGGCTGCTGGTGTAGGCTGTGTCAGCAGCCTCTAAGTAAAATGAATTTATTCCTTCCTTTTGGACAGCAGCTACACCTCCCAGGTTAGTCTGCAGCTTGGAAAACATTTTTCCTTCACGGTTAAAACCTAATATCTCAGCCACTATCTCTTCATGGACTCTGAGGTCTAAAATCTGCTAGAATGGAATTCTAGACACCCTCTAGTATTACTTTTCAGGGAGCTATGCTGGCCATAGTTGACCAAGTCCTAAATGCAAGGTGCAGAGAACTAACAGTGCAACCCCACAACAAAAATGTGCATCACAAAGCAGAATTAATACAACCATATTGAATAAATTGCCATACACATTCACACCTATGTGAATTAGGCAAATGCAGATGTACATGGGGGCTTCACTTCTGTGTTCAAGTATTTCTCAAGAACAGACTGACAGGGAGCACAAGAGGAGCTATAACCAACCTTTTATGCTTGGATGTGTCATGTAAGATGGGAAATATCCAAAACAGGGAAAACTGGAAGAGGATTGTACTTAAAAGGATTAAGTGATTCATTCAATAGCATTTCTGCAGCCCTCTGTATAATTGAGCAGCCTTTCTTCCACCTTTCTTCTGAAAGAAAACCTTAATTGTAACCACTGAAAGGAAATAAGTTTCTGGCTATTTTTACAAAATATGTGTTATGTCTCAGCAAGCCGCTCCCATTTAACTCTGCAATACAGCTATAAAATGGTTTATTTGATTTAGTACCTTACTTCTGAAGTACCTCACACACCATACAAGGCAGTGAACCATTGAAGAGGTTCAGACTGCAGATGGAAATGCAAAATCTTGAATAAATCCTCTGTAATAAGAAACTTCTGAGGGACTTTGCTGCTATTATGTCAGGAAGAGGAGGGAAAGTCACTTAACAAGCCTGCAGAGAACTTCAGATCACATCAGTCCAAAGTGCCATCAGCCACACTTCAGCAAACCATTCATGTATTACCTGGAAAACAGGGTAAATTTTTTTCTACCTCTCAATCTGTCCCAAGGGGTGTGATTTCTTTCCAATTTCATCCCCTGGCATTATGTCATGGATATTATTTCCATCAGATTTCAGTCACTTGCCTGCTGGTTTGCAGCCTTCAGGAGAGCTCATCCCTGGCTCCCCCTCACCTGCACAGTGCCCTGTTATCTTCCTGCATCCTTGCAGAGGGTCTCCTTTAGCCACAGGGAAACTAAAACCTGTTGGGAGCTCATTCTCACAACATCCCATCATTGACTCAGTCCAAACAACCTCATGGCCCTGGTGCTCATTTACACTAAAGCAAATTAGCCTGAAATTTCATTTACTGTAAACCTACAATATCATCCTGGCAGCACAGAGGGGTTTTAAAATGAGTCACCATGTCATTCATTCCTCCTTTATGATGCCAGAAGAGCATAAAGTGGCCTGAGTGCAGGCAAGACCACAGCCAAATGACATCTGCCTCTGATTCCATCAAAGTAGAATTTGACCCAATTTAGCATTTATTGAATTGAGTGTAAAACCCAGCCCAGTGGTGCTGGAGTCAGGGAAGCCACCTGTTTGGCTGAGCTGGGATGCACACCAAGATATCCAAATGTGCTTGGTTTAAGAGTCCCAATAAGATGGGCTAGAAGAAAAGAGCCAGCTCAGACAGTGGATATGGGACAGGTTGCAATTCAAATCCTTCTATTAACTCAATAGTGGACACTAAAAAACAGAGGGATTCACAAAGTCCAGCTGCTCCTGACCATAATTTCTAGGCCAGTTTTCAGCCACCATTAGTTCACATGCAGCTTCATTTCACACTGTGATCTGCTCTATTTTTGAGTCTCTACTTTTCACTCCCCCTCTCCCTTCCCTGACAGTGGCTAGAGCACCAAGAGGTCTTTGGCAAAGACAGTCAAAGGTCTTTTCCCAACTCACACCTCAACCAGATCTGGGATGTTGTAAGATACAAAGGCTTGTCCCACAGGAAGAGGTGGAGAGACCAGAAGATACCATCAGTCCTTTTCTTTTCCAAAAACTGTCGTTAAAAACCATCTTTTCCCAATTTTAACTTGTGTCCGCTTGTAGCCCCCAAAAATCATCATTTGACTATTTTCCCCCCCCTAATTTTTTGACCTTACTTAGCAGCCCCATGGATGAAATAAATGTGAACTAGTCCAACATTCTCTTAGTTTTGACTCTTGAGGAGCAAGGTTGGGAAGTGGAGGGGTGAAGCTTTTTGACAACTGAAAGCCATGAGCTCTGCCCAGTTCTATCCACACAAGTCTTCTTTGCTGAGCTTTCAGACCAATACTGCCCTGGCTGCTACTCTGTTCCTATAAATGTGGATTTTTTCAGCCAAAACAATACTTGTAGCCTAGACATGGGTACTTCTTGAGGCAAGACTACAGCCACAAAACTAAAACTGAACCTGGAGTTCTCAGCTCATTTCTGTTGCCTCAAAAAAGGCCCAAACCACTGATTTTCTTCAGGGTCTTGGTCAGAATCCTGCCTATGATACTGATGTGATGCCATAAAGAGAAGTAGCTCTAAAGCTCTGGATAGAAAATTGCTTAGAAATGCAAAGTACATGTCAGTGAGGTAAGGATGTAATGCCACACATCACATCACTTGTCCCCCAGCTATTGGAGGTGGACAATAACTCTGAGTACTGAAGAACAAGCAAATGTTTTCATGCATCAGTCCTGCAAACAGTTTAATGGGAAAAGCAGTGCTATCTTCATTTTCAGTATGTATTTAAATCATTCCTCTTTCCTGTCCAACTGCTGCAGCTGACATAACATGACTAATCACCACTACCTCTTCTGCACAGAATAAGTGTGTGGCTTCTGACACTTCAACTAATTCCCTTCAGCTTGATATCAGGCTTGAACTAATATCAAGCTCAATTTTACTACAGGATGTGACATGTATATCCTCTAAAAATAGTAAGCTTCAGTCAAATGGGTATTACTTGCAAACTGAAATCAGTGTCTGAACTGCAGTTATTCAGAACAGAGTAAGTAATGAAAAATAGCTAGGATTTTGTTTAGCAGACATAGAAAGATATTACTCATTTAAGAAAAAAAAAAAAAAAAAGCCAAAACCACCCCCCTTCCCCTCTCTTAAAAATCCCCAAACCAAACTTGAGACAAATTAAGAAAGTTTTCAGAACCTGTTGAGCCCTGGCTTGCTGAGATCATTCAGGCGTTTATACAGACTGCCAAGGTAATTCCTGTAAGCAGTACAGATGCAGCCCTTAAGTTCAAAATACTTTTCTTACATTTAATTTAAGTAAAGACTAAACCCTGGGGGGCACCCCCACTACCTAAGAAACAAAACAAGTAGTTCTCTCTCATTTTCAGAAACCCCCTCTACACAGTATTAATAAAGGACAAATTACAAAGCATATTTTACATGTGCCATTAAACCAGTAAGATTAAGTTTGCACAAAATGTAATTGCCTTTTGATGTGAGTAAAGCACAAAAAGCCCAATCAGACGCAGCACAATCTAATTTATGACACAACCCTAGAACTTTTTGGTGATTGGTGCCACAACATCACAAGTCTGATATATTACAGTGTTAAGAGGTACATAGCCTTGTCATAAATTATTTCTCTTTTCGCTCCCGCGCATCTGAGGTGACAGAATGAAGGTAAATTTCTTCCTGACCATTTAGACAGCTCATTATTTCCCCAGAACTCTTCTGAGCCATCACTAATCTCTGCAATGTATCATCATTCATTTAAAATATCAATTTTCTGCAACCCATGTTTAACAGCATATTTCGTTTTCTAACTTTTTAATATTTTTTGAGGACATCTTCCCAACTGAATTCTGCAAAGACTGACAAATGGCAACTCCCAAAACCCTGATGGCAAAACACCTTTATGAACTGGTTTCTCAGGTGACACAAGCTGTATTTTCTCCATTGCATGTTTTACATCAGGGCTTAGATTTGCTCTCACAGTAATCAAGAGACACAAGAGCCAACTTTTACTTGGTACAAGCTTAACAAACTATCAGCTTCTTATTAGAAAAGGTGAAAGGTCTCTTTACCCAAAAGCATCTACCTAATAAATGGTAATTTTTGCACTTACATTGTGAGCATCTGCAAACAAAAATGCAAATATCAACTTGCACTGCAATGGGAAAGAAAAGCCAGAGAAGAAAACAAAGCCTCAAAATAAACTACTTCTACAAGATTTCTTCCATTTTTTCATCTACAAGGTAATCAGTGTCAGGTGGGATCAGATTCCAAAGATAACCTCAATAGTTAAGTTTGTGCAGGGAAGGATACAACAGGCAGTTACACCCAGTTGTGGAGTTACACTATGGAAACAGGAATAGAAAAAACTTTCTTCATAAGCATGACTTAAGTTATCCTATAGGTTGGTTTGATTTCACTGACAGTGCAAAGAATTAACTAATTAATGTGACCTGAGCACCTTGAAGAATCATTAATTAAAAGTGAGGAGACCACAAAAACTCTGTTTTACCTCCACTGCTCTGGTTTGACTGAAAATCCCTCCCTGACAGAAAACCTTCACTCTTAGACAATGCTATTCTGTTTGAGCTGAGATTTTTATTCTGAGCAATTTTTTAGTAGTCAACAAGGTTCTCCTTGCCAGAGAGTACCTGTAGGTGCCATCATAAATACATGGACTCTCTTAGCCAATTCCAAATTAACAGGTGAAGCTCAGTTTTAAAAACTTATTCTACATATCAAAAATTTTTCCCATCTTTCCTTGATTCCATTGATATCCCTTACTCAGATCAGACTGCTCCAGAAGTGTTCCTGCAGTTACTTATGGTTCAGATTTATTAAGACTGAATAAACTGTCAAGTGTATTGACTTAACCTCCACACTTGAGGGCAAAAAGAGTCATACCAAATATTCCTATTTGAATTTATTCCATAACTGCTATTTACAAATGCAAATCTTGACTGTTTAGGAAATATCAGAATATCAAACTGATGTAAAAAGCTTAAATGGGAAGATTTCTCACATGGATTATGAAGTGAAATATTCAATAATCAGTTGCACAGTGTAATACATGCTACATCTTCCAGGCCAGAAACTGCTGATGGCCATTATCATAGCAAACTTGCTTTTAAGGAGAGTGAATTAGAATAAAGGGAAATAAACTGAAAGAAATCACATCTGCTCTGCTTCCTTGCACTGAGGCTAGAGAGAAAGGTAGGCTGCAACCAAGGAGTTAAGCTGACTTCCAATAAAGAGTAAGTTTTAAATTCAAAAAAGCCTGGAAGAAAGTGCTTAGCTTACTGAGCAACAGACAATTTTCCAGCAGATATTAGCAAGCTCAGAGGAAGCAGCAGCAGCAGCACAG
This sequence comes from Urocynchramus pylzowi, assembly GCA_013397555.1. Classification (NCBI taxonomy): domain Eukaryota; kingdom Metazoa; phylum Chordata; class Aves; order Passeriformes; family Fringillidae; genus Urocynchramus; species Urocynchramus pylzowi. Next base: position 295,906 of record VZRH01004153.1, on the reverse strand, counting down.
GCTTGAGGGGTTTCTACAAGGAGCAGCAGGAAACCCCACTAGCAGAGCTGGGGAACTGAGCACAGATAACTCACTTTAGCCATATCCCCAGCACTTTGTCAGTGAGCAAAGACCATTTAGTTCACAAAATCCTCTGTTTTCTTTCCTTCAGTTGCTATATGTCCCCAAAGAATAAAAATGTGAAGTGCAGTAATCGGAAGCTGAAATTCAACCCAGAGCGCGGCTGAGCAAGAGGCAAGTCCTGGAGATCAATACTCCCCTGCAGGTGCCTTTCCCCAGCTGTCCTGCCAGGGAGAGCAAGCATCAATCTGTGCCCAGCAAACCTGCCCAGGAGATGTGCACAGAGATTGTAATTAGACCCATGACAGCTCAAAGGGAAAAAAAAAAAAAAAAAAACCAAAAAAAACCCCACAAACACAAAAAGGCAAGCACACAGCTCCAAAATTCAACTTCAAGTGCAGTTGTTCACAATCAGGTGCTCAGCTGGGACTAAGCAGCTTTTAAATAAACTCCCTGCAAAACTGGAAAACCTGATCCATATTTTGAGCTACTAAAATACATGGGTGTTTTTTGCTGTAATAAGATACTCAAATCTGCAGGATTGAGCCTTTAAATCCAAAGTTGGCACCTAATGGAGAGCAGCTCCCCTGCCACATCAGAGACAGCCCAGCAGCACAGACACCCCCCAGCAACCATCCCTCTGTGCCAGAGCAAATGTCTACAGGCCACACAGCAAGGAGGACCAAAGGGAAAAACAAGCACAGGGATGCAATTCTGCAAATGGAGCCCCACAATTTAAAAATAAATCTATGGCACTTCAGTGCATCCAAAGGATAGCTGCAAAACAGACCCTCAGGCAAAACAGCAATAAGAAGAGCTGATAGAGGATCCCCTAAGAAAATATCATTACCTGAAGGCAGCTTTTCATCTGCTATTAGAGCCTGCACCTCCTGAGTACATTACTATATATGCCATATGCACAGCCTTTAACCAAGCACACTGAGAAGAAACAGCAGCAGAAAAAATTAGAAAATAATACTTGAACCAAAAGGACATAAAAATTCAATAAAGATCAGAATGTGGTAATAGCATTCCCACACAGAAGTATTAGGGAAGAAATAGTGTTCAAGTCAGTGCTGAAGTTGCCAGAAAAATCACAGAAACCCAAGTTACTTGGTATTTCTTCATTAGCACCTTAGTATTTGGTACAATACAGCTCCTGTGCTTACAACTACCAGTAATAGCAGCTTTCAGCATTAGCAATTTCTATTGCAATAAATCTTGAAAGACCCAGTTATAAGAAAAGTCTTTAGTTAAAGAAGAGGTGAAATAGCTGTTTGGGGAAAAAAAAAAAAAAAAACCAAAAAAAAAAAACCAGAAGTCTGGCCTCAATTATTTTATAGTTTGTACAAATAAAAGCAAGAACTCCTGTGGGAGAGCAAAGTCATAGGTAATTTAAAAGGTGTAATATCTTTTATTTTGTCCAAGAAAATAGTTTTATTAGTTTTGCTATTGAGGTGAAAGGAACAAATGAATCAATGCAATAATTCTGAAAGAAAAATCAAGTTTAATAACAAGCAGCTATAATACATGAACTGCTACAAGAGAGGCCTTCAAAATAGTAGATCTGTACCAGCTTTTAATAAGACGTGGCTAGAAGACTATAAAGAGCATTTTACACTGGTTTCTGCTAAATGGTTACAGTAAAATTGTGCTTTTCTCCAATGTTTCTCTGGCACACCACTACATGAAAATGGCTTTTTTATTAAAATTACCAAATTGTGCTAAAAAATACCATTGTACCTGCAGAAACATCAGCTCCACCAATACTGTTAATTGCAAAAACAATAACCCAAAATAATGCAGATTAAGGCAAAGCAAAACCAATAACTATTCACACAAGGAAGGTATATACAAGAAGGACTGAATACAATGAAACACATCACTGTGTACTGCAACACACAAGACAGCAGAAGTGTTTAAGTGGCACTTCTATAGACAAACTGATAAAAACCAGACCCCCTTACTCCACCTTGGTCCTTGATGTGTAAACTACAACTTAGACTGCTGGTCAAGGCAACAGGGCAGAGACAAACAGATGCCAGAAAAGAGAAGGGAACCCATGCTAAGGCTCTGTCTCAAGAGCATCAATTCAAAAGGCACAACAATTCACAAAGGAACTCCCCACACCCACTTGTTCAGTCGAGGTCCAAAGATAATCCTTACTGCATCCAGACCCTCATGGCACAGCCTGGAAGCCCCTGGGTCTCTTGGTTAATAGCTTCCTCCACAACTTATTGGTGCATTATGCAGCACTCAGCTGTTCTAGCACCCCTGCTAAATCCTCCAGTCCCAGCACCTTAGGCTTTGTGTCTCATTTGTCCCTGCTTGGGGACATTTGGCTCTCCTTAGTCTCTGCATGCCCTTACAGCTCAGTTACTAACACATAACCTACTTTGTTCCACTTCTGAGCTCCAGAAAAAGAAATAAACACCAAGACATTTTACAAACAGACAAGATACCTCCACAGCAGCTTGTGACATCCAGCAGAAGACACATCCCTTACCTTGCAGCAGGCAGCTCAACAAGCAGCATCCTTCACACTCCTTATTAACACAGATTATTAGAAAATCACCCACAGTTCTTGGGGAGCACTGTAAATCCACTCATACCTCAAACAATGTTGCTCTAAACCAACCCTTTATCCTGCACCCCTCCCTCCAAATCTCCCTTTCTGTAATGAGCCTTGGCCACCTGCTCCATCCCACCCACCACAGGATGAAGGTGATACCAATTTTCCAAAGCAATTTGCCTTGAGGGGCTCCAGCTGTCCCTGGGGCTGGACACAAGAGACTCCTCACATGCATTTAATCTTTAGGATTATAGATTTATATTTAATCTATAGGATTATAATCTTTGCCTCATGGTTGTGCACTCATCAGCACCGTGTCATACCAACCACATGTGAGGATATAAAGATTTGCCAGTGTGCTCAAGAGAAGTTTAAATTTAACTTTTACAGCAGGTGAAGAGTAGAAGTTCTTTGCTCTGTTCTCTGTGTGCTTGGAATTGATGTCACTTAATTTCACGCATTTGGGGAAGAAAAGCATGCAATTAGTAGTCTCTACAGTTTGTATTTTGAGGTTTTAATATGCCTAGAGGAGAAGCTTTGGCTAATCCTGTTGAACAAGCACTACTCACTCAGCTATCCTGAGCAATGTGCCAGGGTCACTAGCCCAAAGAATTTAGCAATCCTGAATTGGAAGCTTCAGAACCATGAGATTTCAATTAAAAATTGCAATTTTTTACTCTTTGCCTTCTGATTATTTTTTTTTTCATTTTCAAAGTTCAGTCAATACCTACTTGCAAGTTTCTTCACAAACCCAAGAGCTCAACAGAAGCTGAAATTAATTGCCAAGAACTGGAAACTGATACCTTAAGCAGGACAGTAAATTCTGTAACAAGGGCAGAAGTTGTGAAGTCTGAGCAATTCATATTTCCAAAACAGGTTTATGACTAAACTTGTGGAAGTTTTAACTATTTAAATTCACCATTAACAAAGGAGACACAAAGCTACTCCCAGGATTATCAGACTTGCTGCAGGTTTTGAGATCCTCACTGAACATAATTGGCAATTCATATAATGACTTCAGTGGAGCTGTGTTGATGGACACCAGAAAGTGATCTAAAACTTCCCCAAAAAGATATGTTATTTTCAGTTAAACTTCTGTTCAGTTTTAAAAAGAAGCTTGGAAGTGCCATTTTTACCTATAAAGCAATCTAAATACACCTGCACCTTGACCATGCTTGTCTTGAAATATTTGAGCTTTCTTTGATAATATCAAGTTACAGTACTTCAGAAATGCATTTATCAGTCCTGGTTTTCTACTCTGGTGACCAGTTTTTTCCTTTGATCTCCATGTAAGAGTTTTCTCCTGCATGCTCTTTGCTCCCACCTTTTCTGGTCTACTTCCAAGTACCAAACATTTTTAGTTCTCCCATTAGCTTTTAACTTTTGTGGATTTTGCTTTATTGAAACTGGCAACATGGTGCTATTTAAACACAGCTCCATCTGTCAGAGTCAAGTCCTGCAGGTAGGGTGTCATGTTTGATTTCATGTTATCATTTGTTGTGCAGTCAAAGCTAAAAAAAAAGAAATGTTTACTATAAAGCAGTTACTTTCACAAATTCCTTTGAGAATTGAATTAGGTTCATGAGGACCTACTTGTGTCCTTGTGAACACAGCCCCTTCTGCACTGCCAGAGAGAAAACAGAAGGGATGTGCTCAGCTTTACTTTGCTCCTTGTTTCCTTCCCTCTTCTGCTTTCCATGTGTCCTAAGCATGTATGTGAATTGGAATGGCAGTGTTACAGCTGATGGAAAACACTGTAGGCTTAAAAGAAAGCTGAGATTTTGGAGATTGAGTTTTCAGAATTTGAAAAGGAATCTACTTTGATTGCCCAGCTTAAGAGCTGCTGCCTGGTATGAGGTTACATCTGACACTGAAATAAGAGATATGGTTGATTTTTATCCCAGCAGGACAATAGTTGTACTTCACAGTCAGGGCTTCCCAGCCAGAAGGGGACTGGATGGGATGCAAAACTTCATTTCCTGAAGCCTTTCTGACACGCATATCAAATAGGTCTGGTGAACACCATTATTTCCTTAGCAGTCTCCTAGATTGCTTCCTCTGTTCCTTTTTCTTCTCAAAAAGATATAACCCCAAAACCAGCAAAAATATGATGGTGACTATAGTCCAGAGACACCACAGCATATCTAGGAACCTTTGAAGCCCATTAGAGTGCTTGCCTTTTCACAAACAATATGCACATCTTGCCTTGCAGGTCTCAATGATCACACATTAAACAAAAGCCTTCATTTTGCTTTATCCTGGACACTACATCAACATTGGCATTTTTTAAAGCCAGACAGAAGTGGCTATTCATATGTAAGAGCTTTCCTGAATTTCTTTCCTTTCCCTTAAAATTTTCAAAGTTGGTTTTTGTTGTTTTGTTTTTTTGGGTGGTTTTTTTTTTTGGTTTTTTTTTTTGTTTTTTTTAGTTCGGTTTTTTTTTCAAACAGCAGCCTGAATGTTTCTAGCCTGACATTTCTTCAGGTAGACCTGCAATGCACACAGTGTACAGCCTCACCAAAGCAGTGGTGCCCCAAGGCAGAGAGCATGTCCAGCATCTCTCGTGCTCTCCCCCTTGGAGAGACACCATGATCAAGTGCTGACAGACAATCCATGTTTCAGCAGTGAGAGAGAGATCCAGCACTTCCCAAAGGACTGACATATGTGTCCTCTTAATATTTAGGAGGAGCTTGAGTGCTGTGAGGCTGTTCCCTTATGGAGGATCTGGCAGTAACTGGCACTAAGAGGGGTGAAGAGGCAGAGCAGCTTTCCTGCCACAAGGACCCAGCAGACCTGAGGGGTCAGAAGTGTAAACACAGAGAAGTGGGATGCAGGTGGAGGGCTGGGTGAGCTCTCACAGATGGCCCTGCTGGCACAGGCACCTGCTTCAGCCACAGGAGCCTGGCCTGACTCTGCACTTGGAAAAACAAACAGCTGGGGAAAGGCTGTGTCTTAAACAATCAAAGCTCCTCTGCTCAGTAAATGTGAGGCATAAATCTTAGGGCTTACACTGACATCAGCACAGCTGACCCAGTGCTAGGCTGCTATCACAGGATCTGTGCTTTTAGTGCAAATAAAATACCATGTCAGGGGCAGGAATCAGCTAAGCCCTCTGCTATTAGCTCTGCTGTCATTGTAAGCGCTTTTCCAGGAAGTGCTGCTGGAATCAGCTATTTCAATTCACCCACAATTTGTTCCAAAGCAGACAGGACCAGATTCTCCAGACTGATGGAGTGTAAGCCATCACAGTGGGTGCAGTGTGTCCAGAACTGAGGATACACACTCAGACTCTCATCAATGGTTGCAGTGAGCTGGGGATTTGAAGAGCACTGGTGTGCTGGTCATTGTGCAAACAGCACCAAAAAAAATCATATTCACCATATAAAACTAGAAACAAAATTGCAGATGGATAGCTCCTATCTTCATATGTGACTTGTGCTCCAGTTTAAACCAGAACAGGGCAATCCAAGCCCTGAACTGATGCATTAGAGTTACATTAACATTGCCTTTGCTGAGGAAGGCTGCTGGGATTCCTGGGACTCTGTTTTCTGGTACAGTAAATTTATCCACAGCCATCTTCCCTCTCAGTTATTTAGTAGCTGTCCTGCACACATGGGAGGAACTGGGGACAGCTGAAAAGCCCTTACCCTGCAGCAAGCAGCTCCCAGAACCTCACTGCTCACAGCCTGCAAGGGCCCCAGAGCCTGAGCCTGTAGTGGTTCCTGCTTCTAAACAAAAGGAGACAAGAGCAAACTCTGGATCATGTACAGTTCATGCAATAGGCCCTGAAGCTGATAGTAAAACACTGGAATTAGAGATCTTTCATTTTGTTTGCCTTGTATTTACAGCTGCAAACATCAAAGGCTGGCTCACTGCACAGACCAACAAGCACTTTAAGTACCAGGCTCTGCAGAACAGCTGCTGCCTGACCAGGAGAACCACCCTTCAGGGCCATTGTCATTAACAATTTGTAATTTATACTGATGGCAGTGCAGGGAAACAAAAACAACTGTTGTTCAGGCACTAGAAATCCTCTGCTGGACAGCCTGTCTCTCTCCAAGAGTTGTATACAGCCTGCTCCAGTTTAGGAATGATGGAAAAATGGAAGATGCTGCTGGTCACAGACATGTTCCAAATACCTGTCCCATCCTTGGGGCCAGCAGAGCAACAGAGATCACCAAGGCAGACCTGGCTGCACCAGCACCACCCAGGCTCTTTTTAGCAGAATTGGAAGTTTGAGCTCACCTTTGACTTGCTTTTAAATAACATGGGTGACAAGCTGATTCAGGGGTTTTGTGCAATGATGTGTGAGCTTCTTGTCCCCACATCAAGCTGACATGACTGATGCCACTCAAGAAGGCTGTGACACGTTTGGGATTTGACACCAATGCCTGAGCACCTTCACCACCATGATTCTAACAGCTACAGACCATGACTTCCCACCAGGGCACTAAATCCCCACAGGGATTGTACCAAAGCAAGCAGAAGATTTCCCTTTACATTTCTTTGATTGTCATCTGTACCTTTCCTGCTTTTGTTTCTCTGTAAATCACCTTTTTCCATATTGGTATTTATAGTTTAATTCTTCAAACACCTCTGTTTCCAGGCAGTGATGAGCTCCTCCTCACAAGTCTATTTTGTCTCCTCTTTGTCTGCAGATTTTATCACTGTGCTACTTAACCAACATGGGATTAAAATAAGCAGAAAAGCATTAGCACTTTTAATCACACAGACAACTCTGGGAGAGCTTCAAATGCCCTGTGATTAATGTATAGATTCTGAACAATTTAAGGCTCCTTCCCAGGCTTTTGAGGCAAAAGAATCTACAGCTCACCCACTTCTCAGTTTGGAGAGGACAGAAGTGAGGTGCCCTGTCTATAGGTAACACAGATGTAAATAGGTCTGTGTGAGTAAAACTGAGCCAATGGATATAATTCGAATTTTAGATAAAAGCAGCCAACACATGAGATACCACTCCTTCCTACTCCACAGACATTTTTCTTCCAGATCCCTCTCTGTATCTAACCTATCTGAAAATTTCCTCTGTACCAAGGCAGAGGAGACTACTTTGGTAATGATGTACATTCTTTTAATCCTTTATTTTCTTCCTTTCTCTCGCAGAAAGTTTTTTCTTTTTTTTTTTTTCAAACAAATTTTCCTAAATCCAACCAAGTCAGACTATATAGTTGTTGAGCATAGTTACAGTGAATTTTCATTTCTGCTCAGGGCTTGTTGTTCACAAACTCTTTGATTTTCAGTTAAACTCCCTGCCTCAAATTTTAGCCACATCCTCCCAGACCCTCAAGATAGAGCGCCTCCAAACAATTAATAATTGAAAATAAAACCATGATTAGGGGTAGAAAAGCAAAATAAAATTAATGGGTGATTTGGATGCTTCCATGTGGAACCTATTCAGCAAAGTCAATACCTGTGCATGTCATACCCTGCTGTCTGTGCTTCAAACACAGGAACACTGGGTCAGAGTTAAACATCAAGTCAGAAGTTGTCCTCAGAAAGGTAATGGGGAGGAAAAAAAAAACATTCACTGAATGTGGGGAGCTTCTTCTTAGGTTTCCTCCTGAGATCTGTAAATTTAGACCTCAGATCTCATAGTGCAGTAAAAACCTGTTCCCCTGAAATACCCACGTTTTTAATGTTAACAAAAGTCAGGAGGATATCTCAGATCTGAAGCTCATTTCCAACTGGACAGTAGTGTGTTGTTCAGCATTCTTCTAACCCTGAAAGAAAAACTTAAGGATGAGGCAGAAAATGTAGAAGCTTTTCACAAATTATAGCAAGCTACACAAATGCAGTTGTGTGCTTTGTACAGGAAAAAGCACACAATGACATGACTGACATCACATCCACAACATAAATTAGCTGGGAATTAGATTCTTCAATCAGTTCCGTGGGAACCCTCTCCCTCCCACTCCTCCTGTTACAGGAATGACTTTCTAGCTACTGATAAAAGGTGCAGTGGATGCAGGGAATTATTCCAACACATTTTATCAGGTAGCCCATGGTGAAAGTGGGCAGAGCTCTGACAAGAGGCAGCTTGCAATTCATGAACAAGAAACACTTCAGGAGGAAGAATGAGAAATTCAACCTGAGTGATGCTTTTTTTCTCTGAGAGTCTTTCTGGAGAACTGTAAATGACAAAACTTCAGGTGCAGCAGGACTGTAGTGTAGCATGCAAAGCTTACTCACTCTCTCTGAAGCAAAGGAACAGCTCGGCTTTTATTTTTCAGTCTGCCTTGTGGGTCTATTCTCTACTGGTTAAATAATAGCAAGTGTGATGTGTCATTAATCTTGCATTGAAATCTTAGAATTTATTTTTTTTTTTTAAGAGAGGAAATCTACCTACTATAGGAATAACACTTATTATGATGATGACTTTTTTTTTGATGACTGCTCATTGGCCCATCAGCCAGAAGTATGGAGAGATTTTTGGTTTCCTTTCAAATAAGTGTTTTATAACTCTCAGGAGAAAGAATCTTTCAGAATACACTAAAATGTTCCAAAAAAAACCTGGAAAGGGAGAAGACTAAGACAATATCTGATTAAGCAAAAACCACAAAAACCATTGCTTATATAAAGCCTAGTTTCTTCCATAACTAGGAAAATGTAAGCAGTATTTTAAATGCTGTATATTTCATCATTAGTGGTGTTCTTAAATGAACAATAATCATTTTCTACACAAACCTGAACAGAGGCAATGATGAAATGCTGGAAACATTTTTAAAAATAATGAGAACAATAAAGTTAAAACCACATGCTTTTGGAGCTATGGCAAGACTCTCTGATGTGAAGCCTGAATGTTAGTGAAGAATTCCCATTATTGCAATTGTTCACTCACATGTTCATTAACTGTGTTGAACACTCAGCACTCATACTGCCATAGGAGAAGTGCCTGACTTAAATATTACACCCATCAATTTTACAAGTTAAAAATGAAACTTCTCTTTCTGCACCAGGGTTTGTGCTTGGAGCAGCAATGGTTGGCTGGTACCACAAGGGGAGTGAGTGGCACCTGGGGACAGCAAGGCAGGGGGGTGGAAGGACCTGGCTGAGCAGAAGGAGGGACCCTGAGATGGAAGTGTGGAGACATTTTTTAAGAAATCAAACACCTCAAAAGAAAAATATTCTGATGCAGCTCTAATTCTTACACAGCATAACTCAGCCTAAATGGGCACGACCAATGATTATAGTAGAAAGAATAATTATTCCTTGAGAGGAGGTAAACAGAGAGGCAAAGTGGCTTACCCAAAATAAATCTTCTGGGTAACCATTTAGTCAGCACCTTACTCAAAAGGCTATTTCAGATATTTAAAATGCATTCCTCTCACTTTCTGTTCCATATAACAAACACCAGACAGATGCTTGTATTCTCATAAGTGTAAATCTTTAATTCTTCTTCTATCATCTGTTTTAAACACCAGAGTCTGATCTTCCTGTGATAGAGTTGTAGAATCACAATATATAAATCTGTTTGTGATTTGTAAATGTCAGTACATATAGTACTTGGGCATTTGATTACTGGCTGCCTCAAGCATATAAACTAGCATATTAAAGCCTTGGCATTCTTGTCAGAATTAACTCGTCTTAATGTTTCTGAAAACAACTCTCATATGCAGAAGTAATTCCCTTCAAGGTTTTTCAAATATTCCTTCATTTAAGTTACTTTACTTGTCCTTGTAAATGGCAGAATTTGTTTCAAAAAGACCCAGTTGACAACAAACTCACAGGGTCACATGCACAAAGTATTTAACTCCTTTGATTTTGAGGGACAAATATGAAACAAGCAGAAGCCTAAAAGTCTTCAAAGTAATCCCAGTCAAAGTCATACACCAGCACTGTATGCAGCTCCCACAGCTGTGACTACAAATAGGTATTCAGGCCAAAGCTGTGAAGGAAAAACAAGTTAAAAAAAGGTCCCTAATTCCACCTGACAAAATTTAAAATATTCCCAAAAATGTAACAAATCCCATCATTTCTCTGCTGACAAAAGAACTGGTCTCTCCTCAGTTATCCATCTCCTGCTCCTCTTGTCATTTGATGGAGCCCCCTCACCTTTCTTATTCAGATTCTTCTCAGTGGAATTCACTTTTGCCTGCTTGTTGCTATCCCTGAATGGCTTCTCTAGCAAATCTCTTTTTGGTCCAGTATAGATGGAAAATAAACATCATCTTCAGATCCACAAGCTTATAAATTAGAGCAACCTCCATGTACCTTATTTTACTTTCTCTGTACTCAAAGAATGTGACTTCAGGAGCCATGCACTGCCACAAAGAGGGGCATACAGCTTGAGTTTCAGTGCCAAAGACAGAGGGACAGATAAAAACAGAGGGACACCTTCCCTTTTAAGAACCTGCTCTGGTCCATCTGTTCCAGTCTGTTCTGTCCTTACACTGCTCAAAGACACATTTATAATGCCACATAGTGCAATATAATACACAGGTATGCACTATAATGTTAAACAGAAGACTTGATTTCTCTTGTCTAATCAAGACTACTTTTACATATTAGAGTTTAATCCTATTTTTCTCCAAGCTAATTCAGTAGTATGAAGATTAAGCACTAACTGATGAAGGTGAAAACATACTGACAACCTAAATGATGCACTATGTCCACTAAGACAACCACTCATGGATGATTGCAAAAGTATTATCCAAAAGCTTTATTAAAAAGCTGGGGAAAAAAACCCATATAATTTCCAGGAAGTTACTCATTGTTTTATTTGGTGGGTTGGTTTTTCTTTTGTTCCTGAGCTGTAATTTTGAGCCACAGCAAAGCAACCCCATTGTCCATTTAATTTAGAAGTGGCAGCATGACACACCTCCAGAGAATCTGCCTACTGAAAATTCTTGGATTTTATGTCAAGGGTTCATTTTTTTTCCAAATGAAAGTGAGGGAAAGTTAACAGTAAAACAAAGTGTTAACCATTTGTCTAAAATTCTGCAATTTGTGGAAGCCTCACTGTGTCTCAGAAGACAATGGTAACAGTCCCTTCTATTCACTTTCAATTAAATGGAAAAGCCATGGGAATCCTACTGTTCTGCCATGGGATAGTGAAAGGTTTCCATGGTCAGTGCAGTATGCAATTAGTGAAAACCATTACTTTGGAGTACATTGCCAGCACCCTGCAGGGAGAATTAGATCTTCACAGCTGCCACTATGCCTAGTTTTTCACAAGCTGCGTGGAAAGTTTCCTGCACTGAGGATCGAGACTGAACAATGAATGGGAGTGACTTTACATGCTCATATTTTTATTCTGTTTTTCTGGTAAAATTAGAAGCAGGAATTGCAGTGTGATGCAACAATATTGGACACATCCATGTAGATGTTTAACTGGCTTACAGAAGTGTGTTTTTTCTTTGAAAACAAACCACAGGAGCATTAAAGCAATACCTAAGGATTCAAGAGGTACAGACATACCTGTCTATCCAGCCATGTACTGGGTTTTCCACAGGAGGCTAAGGAATTAAATATCTATTGCAGATGGGTTTGATTCTAGCCACTTTGTGTGCCTCAGTCTGCTTCCATAAATTGTGACATTCTCAGTCTGCAAGGCCTCCTGAACATTGCAATATCTTCCTAGGGAGAGACAAAACATTCATACCCATCAGAGACCTCCAGCCTCTGAGACCTCTGAACACTCCCACACCAAACTCCTGTAATATCTCCCTTCCTTGGTTGTCACAGCAAAGGGCACAAGCTTAATTTGGCCAAACTAATTAGAAGGAGGGAGTGGGAAGCTGAGGTGTGTGTCAGAGGTGGCTGCTCTGAAACCTAATCCTGGAGCATTGCAAAGTCAGCCAGTAAAACCAGTGACCCTGCAGTTCCCTCAAGCACACAGTCAGGGCATGGTAAGGCCAAGCTTTGCTTGCCCCCCAAAATAAGGATCTGTTGCAAGTACCCAAGCAAGAGATTTAAATTACAAAAAGTTTCAGAAATAAAGCAAAGTATCTCCAAATTCCTGCTTGCACTCCCAAGGGATTTAGCACAGAGAGGCACGTATGAAGTAGCTGCTGTGTGCTAAATCCCTGCAGAGAAGAGAGCATTATACTTGTAAGGACAAGTATTAGATGTCCATAGAGACTTGGAGGCAGCTTTAGTGATGGACAGGTTTTTTTGCACCCAAAAGGAATATTGAATCCCTGTATACAAAAAGGACAAGGGCTGAATTTCTGTAACCTAGGTGCTTTTGGCAATGCAAAACTGACTGACTGGCTCCAGCAGACAGTCTTGTTCTATTTTCAAGGAAGTGCTGATTGTTTTGCTTCCCTTTTTTTTTGCTAGAGCTGGGACAAGCCCTAGAGAAAATCATACTGGGATCAAATAACCACAAAAATTTTTTGACATTCATAAGGATTATCTAAAAACAAAAAAGTTCTCAGGTAGCACGACACACCTGAGAACTGTGAGAATTGTGCTTGTCTGTAAAGTAAATAAATATGATTGAAAGCAAAGAAACACATTTCCACTTAATTACTATTTGTTCAATACCTACTTATGACACATTTGTTTTTAAGAAATTAAATTAATTGTTCAACCTCACCAGTGAAATTCTACACTTGTGCATCCTGTGATTATAGCAATCTCAAATTAATGACCCACTGATTCCTGATTATTAAAGTCTATTAGTTCTGTGATTAGCATTGTCAATTAAGCAATACAATTCATGAAGCTGGCTGAGGCAGCAGCACTCTGCTGTGCACGTGCTCGATCTACAAGTGTGAGCTATCACTTGCAGCTCCTCAGGAGGAGTGACACAATCAGGAATTAGCCACACATTGATGAATTAAACCATGACTTTTCAGTGGGGACTTTTTAAATTGTCACAGACTTATAACACATGGATCCCTAGTTATTACAGGTTGATGCACATTAAGCACAAAAAAAAAAAAAAAAAAGCTATAGACACAGCAACTCAAGAAAGGACTCATAACATGAAAATCACTGCTTAGCCAAAATTTTCAATCCTTTCAAATCCCAACAGCCTCAGGAGGCTGGATCTAGTGTGCTTGTTGTGTTATGGAAAACCTGCAGTATTATCTGTTTCATGTTGCGTATTCTTTTCATTAAGGGATAACATACACTGTGCTTTCAACAATAAATCTGGGGAATTAATCCTCACTTCCTACGAGCTTGAATGATTGTAACTTCTCTCTAAACATCAGAGAGAGTAAAATTCCCAGGACAAAAAATATCTCTTATTTCAATACTGAGGACTCAATTTCTAGAACTTCACAAATCTGTGATTCCTAATGTATGTGCTACCAATTGAGATATTTTCTTACTACTCTCACACCATATCAAAGTAAAGTTTTTGGTGACATGTATGCCATGAACTTCCACTGGCCTATGGAAAGATAATTTGATCATATCAATCAGCCATTTTTTTGGCCAGCCAACACTAGGCAACAAATACCAGCTGTGTGTCCTACACCAGAGAGAGACTGGTCAATAGAGCACATGGCACATTGAAAAAACCCTGTAGGACTTTCAGAGAGGAACTCTAATCAAATAAAGCTCATTATTGGAAGGCAGATATTTTAGATGTCATCACTGATCCTTCTGTGTTTACATAAGATTTTACTTACCCTTTATTTGCACCAAGATGTCCATTTTAACATAAATATTAGGAATAGTCACACAGACATTGATCTTTGATTTAGCCCTGCCCCCATGTGGTCTCTTAATGTAGTTTTCTTTCATTAGAACTACCTCTGCCAAATACTTAGTAAAGTCAAGATATTTCTTACCACCTTCTATTCTTATTTTTAGCTTTCTCCATCTACTTGTTCTACAATTTCCTCTTGATCTACCTACTGTATTCACTCCTTCCCATTTCTCATTCTCTTTCAAGTCTTTCTAACTGACTGGCCATTTCTGAGTAGGTCCACACAAATCTTCCCATGGTCCACACCCAGCTGTAGTGTACAACTGAGTCACTGCATTTTGATATGACTCATATTGGTTGAGCAGAGATATCTGAGCACTAAAATTCAGAGGAAACTACAATTCACAGATATTATACTGGACAGGAACAAGAAGTGGGACAAATTCTCAGGTGTATTTCTGTGGAGGGGCTCTGCTGTCAGGAATCTCTTTCCTTCCCCATAATAATGTAAAGTAGTGCAACAATAATCCCATCAACCTGGGAAAATCTGAGTAATGCAGTTTATTTGCATTTAAAGCTCAAAGAAAGGCTGTGCAAAGGTTGCTCTTGCAGTGGAATTTATCGCCTTTCAAGTTACAGGTGGGCATTTCCAGAAGACATGAAAGGAAATTGGGACAAGGAAGCATTATTAATAGTTAGCAACAAGTTCTTTTGCTCCCAGATTTTCCACCTTCCAGGAGCAAGTTGGCACTGTGAACTTCGTTTTATCAGAGGATGTTTTTTTTCATCTTTGCAGAATGGATGACAGGTTAGACTGAAGTTTAACAAAGAGGGATTCTGCTGATATACCCTAGTTGTGTTCTTTTCTTCACAAACTCATCTGGCAAATACTGTGTGATCTTACTCAGCTCCAGTTCAGTTCAGTGAAACTCCTGAAGTTCAGTGCAGGTTCCCTACATTCAAAGACTGCATTCAGACTCCTCTAACCCATTTAAAAGGGTTTTGATGTCATCATCTCTGGAGACACCATCCTTGCTATATCCCAGTCATGTACCAACTGTATCTCTAATCTGTATCTATGGTAAAACATGCTCATCCAAGCAACTCTTCTTTCTCAGAATATGCAGAGCCTTTTTCCAGACACCAGCCTGGAAACACATTCCTGCATTCTATCTTGTCTTCTTGACATCAGCACTAAAAATACAAACCTAGAAATGAAAATGCTGCCTGCTTTGTTGCCCTCCTACTCTGATCACCAGAGGACAATCTTTCCTTTTGGCTAGCAACATACCCCATTTCATCAGGAATATGAAAACTGTGTTGGTTTGAAACAAGCAAGCAGAAAACCTTTCCATATGAAACAGAGTGTATTCCATTTCCCCAGGCAATGTAATGCCCTGTGTAACCTCAGTACCAGTCAGAAATAGTTATAAATAAGTACTTATGACTACATAAGCTGACTTCTGGTGATAAACTACTTAATCATCAGCTAATGGCTCTCTTACAGTCAGTTATTCCAGTGCCAGAGTCTGCTGGCTCAAGTTGCCCTATATGCCCTTGTGTTAATTACTTTGACTAACTACAGGAGTGACTTATTAAATTTACTGATTGCCCTGTCTATAAACCAATATTTTCCAATTCTTCTGCATCCATAACCAGAGTACTGCTCTGTTTAGCACTGATAATTTTTCATTGGCCTATGTTGCTTTTTTAGAAATCCAATGACATTTCCCTCTGTTTACAGGGCCAGATTCGGTGATTAAGTTGTGTTTTGTTATAGCCCTCTCCAAGGGGCAATTTTTCTTCAGACTCCAAGGTTTTAACATTTAGTAATCAGTAAAATAGACAAATATCATATGCCTTTGATATTAAGATATATGGAACCTCATTCAATTTACATCTTCTTCTAATGCTGCTGAACCATTCTTGCAATTTGCAGAGATGCTGCAGCAGTTCAGGCATTATTAGCAGTGCCATTTTCAATTTCTTTCAAGAACAAGTTAATGTCGTTATCATCACTATGTATCAGTGCACCACCTGAGCTGACAATTATGAAAAGAAGAACACCACTGGAAAAAGTCAGAGACTTCCTCAGCATTACTAATTTTAATGCCAGAGTGCCTGCTACTCTGCATATATGTATCAGGGAAAAAAATATTTCACTCTACTCTTACATTTTCCATCCTCTCCCATCAGTAACTAGTTTCTGAAATTCCTGCTTATTTTGGTTTTCCAAGACCACAAATTTAAATATCTTTGCTTAGTGTGTCTTGAAGCAGACTAAAAAGGTCACCCTTCTGCTGGGTGCATTAAGCTTGGGTCTCTCAGGTGCAGAGTTGGTGAATACCTTGCTCCCCTCTCAATTAGTATAATTACTTATCTACAGTGGCAGAATCCAGAGCAGGCAGTGATACAGCATTGCCTCTGGTATTGCAGGGTAACAATGGCAAGGTCTCACATTTATTTGAGACAACCTGAAGAGGAACAGAACTGTAATTTCTGGTGTCTCTAATGCATTACCTTCCATACATGTAATTCCCTTTAGCTTTTCAGACACTCATCTGGATTTTGAGGTCGTGTGGCAGCACAGCAGAGGCTGCTCAGCACAGGAGAATTAAGGGCTCATTAAACACCCTGGTACCACCTTCTGGAGGGAATGCAGCTTAATTAGGATAAGGACCCAAGGCTTTCCAAGGTACAGTAACTTCCCCAAACTGTGTCATGGCATTTCAGGACTGCCTATAATTTCAGCAGAACAGCTTTTTTTTTTTTTTTTTTTTTTTTTTTTTTTCTTTTATTTCCCCCCTTCCACACCCCTCANTTTTTTTTTTTTGCAATTCAATTCCCCCCATGCAGCACTCTGCATACTCTGCAAAGGAATTTTCAGAAGGCAGCCCTTGATTACACTTAAGACAACAGAATATTTCCATGGTCAAGTGACAGACTCCTAGGAGTCATTTACCTTTATTTGGAGTAAGGAATGTAAAGAAGAGACAGACAATGAGGATTTCAGACCTTTCTCTGTATAATAAAAATTGCAATACATTTCAAAAAAGCAGTAACATTATTTATATTAAAAATATTTATACTGTATTCCAAACATGGGAGCCATTGTAGAAGAATAAAACCAAAAAGCAATTTAATACATTTTAGTTTTGTAACTGAGCTGCTATTTTACCAGGCACTAGAATTTAATAGTTACCCTGTATCATCATGAAGCACAAAGTTTTGTGAGTCCATGCTGTTCTGGAAGCAAGCCAGGCAATGAAATAATGAGGGATTTGGACATGAGTCAGAGATACATAACTCTGAATATTAAAGAAGGAAAGAAAAGAAGAAATAATAAGAAATATAATTGACCACAACAGAATAAAAATCTCAGTGTTTTAGAAATCATTGGTCATCTTTCTAATGCTGCAGCCAGGAAGATAATGAAGAACCCAAACCCAAATGGCTTTCTTTTCAGAGATTCTGAGCACTCTTTCATGCAGCTGGAATGGTTTCTGCTCAGTTTAAATGCTATTTCTTTCTAAAAGAAGTAATTTCCCACACTACTGTCTGTCACCTTTCACAGTGTTATGACTACAAGCAGTCAAAGCCTTATGATGACACAGACTTCTGTTGAAAAAGGACAATTAGTTCTAAAAAAATTATGTTTCATGGTGAAGGCTCAGATTTGCAAATTTTATAAAGCTTTTCTACTGGAAACCTGGGTCAGACTTTTCAACTTTGGAGTACATTCAACTTGGAAATGTTTAAAAAATTGCTCCCAAGGAACAAGAAGCATTATGAATCCCACTGTGAATCAAAGAATTTAGGGTCAAGGCAGTGCTTGGCATTTCACAGATCTAGTTTCTCTGTCACAAAATTTTGATCTTTAAAATTACAAGCCTTCTGTTCCAAGATGATGATATTAAATAAAATTCAAAAATCTCAGGCCTACCAAAACCCATATTTGCAAATGTGTAGTCATAAGATCCAATTATTCAGCAGCCCAGGTGCTTTTTGGAGAGTGACACTACCAAAATTAGACAAATTATATGGCTTTTGGTTCTAATCTCTTGGAGATCCCAAGGAACACATTTCATTTCACAAAATGAAATCTGTCATGTGCCATTTGTAAGCCTTTTTTCTCTTTTTTTCTGGATTACATCTCTGGACCAGACATAAACAAAATATTTTTAAAGTATGGAAAGTCAAGACTCACAGCCAGCTTTAGACAGTGAGATCCCCAATGACCACTGTTTCTTTATATTTCTCTAGAGTTCCCTGGGACCTCTTACTAGAATGCATAAAAATAATCATTCATATGGCAGAGCAGAGTTAGAGGGGTCCCAAGACACATGTGTAAGCTGATTTGCAAAGAGCAGAAGAAAAGGATTTGTGCCTTTTTATTTTTTTTACCACAAAGACAAATCACCTTTTTATCAATCCACACTCCAAGCAGTAAATTATGTGTTATGGAAATTATTGATAAATATACATTTATATTCCTCAGGTAAGTCCTTTCACTCAATGACACTCCAAGAATGGGGGAAGAAAAAAAAACTTCTCTTGATACAAGGCACAAAGAACTGAGGGACTTTAGAACCACCTATGAGGGAAAAACCCAGAAAAACTGATTCCTCTTCCCCAAATCTGCCTTGCCCAAAAGAATGAAAGGCCCATATCCTAAGTTCCCTCCAGACATTTTCTAAATCTTGTTCTACTTTACCTCCTCAACTGTTTGATCAGACCTATTTGCTCCAAAAAAAAAAAAAAAAAACCAAAGGAGTTATTGACTCGTAAAACCTTCTCACTACAGATGGATCAATAAAGCCTCCAATGGAAAAAGCAGCTCATAGCTCATTGTCATTGCTACATTTGCACTTACAGCCACTGAGAGTGATCAGAGACACGGGAGCCCTGCTGATCTCCTGAACTTCCCAGGATGTGTGCTAGAGGGAAGAGTGTGTGTGGGTGGATGCCTGTACATCAGACACTACCAAAAATACAACATAAAAAATTTAGCTAACACATAGCCTATATAGGAGAAAAGAATGTATTGTATGCAAATTTTGTTAAGAAGTCCTGAGGATTCTTTTCTGAAAATGGTTTCAAATGTTATTTGTAGATTTCTCTTTTCCTGCTTCTCAGTAATCAGCATTGATTGGCTGGGCTGTGTACAGTGTTGTGCATGCAAACCAGGTAAAAAAAATTGTTGTTAGCACTGGAAAATCACCTGCCTTCAAGCTGCACTCTGGATGCAAATTTAGCCTGCTTATAAATGGAAAGCTTGAGAGGGGTACAGAATGCCCCTACAGCTACAGCTCAGAATATTAATCAATCTGAAATATATTTAGACTGGATGAGCTGGGATTAATAACATCTCAGAGATAATAGATCTTTCTTTTTTAGATAATCAATCCAGGTTTTACTTTATTACTGTTTTATAGCAGCATGATGGCCCCTGTGAAACAAATAGGAGGACCTGAAGTTTCCTAGTGAACAGCTTTCAAGGTCTTTCATCTCAAGCAGTATTTGTGGTCCCAGATGAAAGGTGAAAGCCTGAGTGAGCAAAAGTAGCCCAGGCTGGGATTTTCAAAGGTTGGATCAGGGCATTGTGTCAGACTCAGAAAGCTCCTTTCTTCCCCTACCCACCTCAGGGTTAGAGAGCTCACCACTGCTGGAGAGGGCTGCTCTTCATCACCACCTCTGCACTGCCAGATTCTCCACTGAACACCAGCATGGCTCCAGCAGGGAAGGCCAAGAGGGAGATACCTCTGAAATGCAGTGGTTACAGAGCTCTCCTGGCAAGAGGAGAACACATTAAACATTCCTCTGCATGCAAAGGGAGATCTACTGAGCCACATTTCCTGGTGGGTACAGCTCGTGCATGAGGCCATAGGGCTCCTGCCCTCCCTTCTTCCTTGACTGGAAAGTCAGGTCACACAGCAAGAGGAGGTCCCAGGCACTGGGTGGTACAAAACACAGTGCAGCACTGTAGCTGTGCTGGCTCCCATGAATAAATCTGGACTGCAGCATTCCTGTCTCAGTGTTGAAATCCAGCTCCACCATCTCCTCCTGTATTTCAGCTGTGTGCTTCTCACACACCGTGCTCTGACACTGGCCTTATCCCACAGAAAGCCAGTGCACCTCCCCAAGCATAAATGCCCACAAGACACATTTTGAACTAAGACATTGGCCTAGCAGCCTTATAAACCCTTGCCAAATCCTTTCTTAGGTCTGAGTCCAAGACAAAGATACCCAGTTTCTGTGTCCATCTAGGTCAGGCAGCACTTGAAATAGCTTGCCTTATGATCTCCTTTTACTCAGCACTCCTGAACCTCCTGCAGGCACTGGGATATGCATTAAGATATCCATATCAGCACAGGCTTTGCCATACCTGCAATTCAATACTCTACAGGTATTTAAATACCTGTATGTAAATACATGGATGCCTCCCATTGTTTCCAGCTGAGTCGGGAGCTTAAATGCCTCTGGAAATGGGATCCTGCAAGTCCTCTTTTTCTAGCCTCAGCCCATCAGGCTTTTGTTCCCTATTCTAGGAACTATCATTTTTTTGGTTACAAAAGGCTTACACTCAGACCTTACTGATGACATAAATACAGGACTTCAATTTCTGAGAAGTGATTTTGAAATAAGAGATAAATATGCCACAGCTCTTACGCAGCATGGTTTCCAACTTATTTTACTGCTGACTATCAGCCTAAAATGAGATTTTATACAACCCAACCTAAAAACAGAATTTTATCATAGAGCTGATGATGGACTCTCTGTAATATGATATATGCCAATGCTTTTAAAATTCCTTACCTACAATTTAATTTTAAGAAAAGGAGCAGAGAACAATGAAACCTCACCGTCTTTTCTCTGTGAAAAGATCTTAGGGTATTTCCATGCTTTACCCAAGGGTAATTCACCTTTCAGTTGCTAGAAAAAAAAATTGCTATCTCCATAAAAAGAATTGCCTCAAGGAACTTGACAAAACTTGAACTATTCCATTAATGAGATTTTAATGAGCTACCCAGTAAAGATAAGGGAATTTCACAAGGATTTTTTTTTTCTTGTTCCACAACTACAGTTGTATCACAATAGACTAAACACATCTCCACGAAAACATTTGTCACTCTTCCTGGTTTTCCAGAAGGGCTAAATTAGACCTAATACTTCTTGTTGCATTTCTGTAGTGCCAGTTACAAAAACACCTTTATGATTTTCTCTCAGCAGCAGAAACCTTTTAATTCCAAACACTGAAAGTCGGCCAACTGGATGCATCTTCCAGGCCATGTTGTGCTAGTCTTGGCAAAATAACCACAATGCAGAATTTCTTTCTTCTAACATTGCATTTATTTGCAACACTTCAGCCTTTTGTCCCAGAAACAAAAAGGGATCAATAGTCTTATCTCAGAAATTTCAGGTAATACTTGTTATCTAGATTTTTCTGATGTTACCTTCAGGTCATTATCAGTACATTGGGTATTTCCTTACATATGAACTCCTCTGGATGTTTATTCTGCATTGTGCAGATCCCCTTTCCATAGAATCCTGCTTTCCAGCATTCCTCTTCTCCATCTCATTCTCTGCACCCCCTGTACCCAGGAAGGAAGATGGGATTGTGTGGGATTGGACAGCTATGGGCATTTCCCAACACAATAACACAAAGATCTTACTTGTCAGCTATCACACCCCCCTTAAAAATAGAATGGGAATCTCCACAGACACCTCATTTGCAGTAGGGAAAGAGATAATAGTTATAATATTTTAAAATCAATGGAAAAGGAGAAAGAAACTTTTCTTGAATCTACACTATTTTTGACAGTTACAGCTTTTACATACTTTTAATTCCAGATCCTCTCATCTCCAGCTGTAAAAAAAAAATTTAAGCAAATAAATAAACATTACCACAGAAACAGAAGAGTGCCACATACTAATTACACTCATAATTTGTGAGGAAATTAAATTGTTGTGATCACTGACAGGGAAAACAATACACAGTCCGCTATTTTTTCAGAACAAATATAAAAGTAAAAGCGAAAACCAAGCAAGAGTAACATTCTCTTTGAAGTCCTAAATTGTTTGTTTCAATTAGAAACTAACAGGCAGACACAGCAGAAGCTGACCATCTCAGTGAGGTCAAAAAGGACTTCTTCAGACCTCCTCAGAGGACATTTGCAATTTTAAATCAGACCATGGAACAAGCTCAGAGCAGTAACAGAAACCTCTTCTAGTCTGAATCTAATCCAGCTCTGTGACACTAGTGAAGCTAATTTAGGCATCCTGGTTTAATAACCTCTTTTACAATAAAAACAGCAATAAAGAAGGTTTAGGTTTACAATTCTTTATGAATTGTCTTAATATTTAGTTTTCAGGTAAGTTTAGAAATTGGGCTTGTGTTTTTTCCTTCATTTTACCACAGGCTGCAGCACAAGAGCAGCAGTGTCACCCCAGGTGGAGAGGGTTGGCAGCAGAGCTGGAACAGCAGTGCTCAGCTCAGTGATAGTCCGTGGTCCCCTGGTCCAGAAGGCAATCAGAAAACAGAGGCATCACAGCCCCCTGATCACCAGTTTGTCCAGAGATGCTATTTGTACCTCTGAAAGCACTCATGACCAGCTAATCTGGAGGGCACACAGTGAGGATCCAGAATCAAGTAGCATGTTTAAAGTTCTTATCCTGAGCACCTAAGAAAACCATAAACCTCTTCAATGTATGTCCATTTTCCATTAATCTACAGATGGACCCTCTTTACCATTCTCCACTTCAACCAGTGCATATGCATCATTCAAAAATTCCCAATAAAATCCAAGTGTGGTTATAATTTTTCATAAACTGTATAAAATGAGCTCCTTTTTGAGATGACACTTTGTTTCAGTGTTTGGTTTCTCCACTCCCACACACATTTCAGATAGCCTAAAATGGCACAAGGACTCTGTTGAGCATGATTTATTGCCTTGATTTATTGAACTGAGCAATGACAGAGCTCCCACTTGACAAGTTTTCGTTTCTTCATGGCAAGTAATTAGCCTTCATATTGCCAAAGGGCCCTTCAGCTGCCCTGTCAATGCTGCTCCAACCTAATGAAAATACATCATCTTATCATACTAAGACATTTACATTATTCACATGCTGCTTTCCAGTAGCCTCTCATTAGCTCCAGCCTGCTGGTTTATTTGTTGCAGCAAAACAAAAAATATGAGGCTCAAGGAGGAAGGGAATCACCCAGCTGCAACTTTGCCTCTCTGCTGGGTTACAATGACGTCTTCTGACACCCCCATGCCAATGATTTTGAAGAGAGAATGGGAGGATATACACCCCAGCACACATTCCTGGCTATATATTTTCTTTTTAGCCTTCACAGAGCTGCATCCTGTCATTAGGCACAGTCACAAATAACAGGTAGTGTTATAATCCACACTTCATCACAGTCATAATCCCTCTCCTGCCTCTTCCTCCTGACAGGTGCTTTACAGCTCTCTGATCCTGATACCGACCTCATCTCCTGCCAAGCTGCTGCTCTAGCAGCAAACAAAATCTATAACCACAACCCTGCCTCTTCCCTGACTGCCTGGGAGG
Organism: Urocynchramus pylzowi; assembly: GCA_013397555.1. Lineage (NCBI taxonomy): Eukaryota > Metazoa > Chordata > Aves > Passeriformes > Fringillidae > Urocynchramus > Urocynchramus pylzowi. Next base: position 272,078 of record VZRH01004153.1, on the reverse strand, counting down.
AGGATAAATGCCAGTTCAACAACCCTGCTAACTCTTTCAGGCTGGGAGCAAGCCCTGCTCCAGCCTTCCTCCCAGCTGGGAAGAAGAGGAGCAGTGAGGGCACGTGCCCAAACCACAGTGCTGCCAGGGTTATGCACATGGTCTGCTGAAAAATCCCATAAAATCACACAAACAGTGCTCCCCATGGAGATTTGCAAAGTACCCCAGCATCTCAACACACATCACACACAGACCTACCCAAATAACATTAATACAGCCAGTGCAGCTGCCAAGAGCAATTCTGTCCAGCAGCAAAATCCTCAAGGCTGTACCAGACCACCTTGGACCCCTGGTTAGGAAAACAGTCAGACTGTGCAAGAAAAATCACTTGGTGAGAGTGAACAGACAAGCTGCCACAAAATACAAATTCAGCCAGGCTTTCTTATAAACAAATCATGATGGATCTTTTGAGAACTCTTTTAGCATTCCAATCCACAGATTAAGATTTTAAGGTACTTTCTCCACCTTGCAATTATCTTGTTTCTGTTTCTGGGACAGAGAATTCTTCCACATCCACATAGAACTGGTCTGTCTCTTGATTGGGAGTCTGGACTGCCAGAGAAAGAAATTAGAAAGCAAGGCATCATTATGAAGAAAATCTAATTTCTTCACCTGGAATGGATGATGAAGGAAGATAAATTTCACCTTGTAGACTTAAAATTTATCAGTGAATTGCCTAATCTACAGCAAACATTTTCAGCCTGCCACCAGCAAGAATTAAGAAGAGGGATGAATCCTACTAGGAGACAAGCAAAGATATTTGTACAGAAAGCTGCCTTCTTTTCAGAAGCTACCTAATGGCCAGTGGAGTATTTAGAGAGTTTACATTCAAGAAGAAGCCAGCTTCCATCTGGACTGCCAGAGCCCTGCTTTGGTTATGCCAGATAATTGTCTAACCCTAGGTGAATGGAAAAGGGTAAAATAGGGAATAAGGCTCTCACAGCCCTGCTAAACTGTGGCTTGGGGCTTTCCTCAGACCTTGCCTTCTCCAGGAGACATAAGAGAGGGAAAAGCAAATCTCACCAGCCACTGCTTAATCCTATCAGACAAGGATAGTGAGGAAAAGTGAAGCACATTCTCAGTCTCTGCATTCCCACTGGGTTGCACACCTGGGAAATACAATTGGAAATATTCATGAACTGGGCACACTGCTCCCAGCAAGTTGAGAGATAACAGATAAAAACAGTGTTCTCTAAATCCCACATTCTTCCCCACAGGTCCATTGGGGGATGATAAAGATACATCTAACTCCATGTTCTGGTTTTCTGCTTCTGCCTTTTAATGTCCATAGAAGGAATGTCTCATCATCAGTCTGCTACTTACTCTTTTGTTTTACTTCAGCTTTCAGGACAAAAAATTCCCTGATGTAAAACAACTGTCCAGTAGAGCAAAGTCCAAAATGGATGTGGTCTTCTGTTTGCTTGTGTTTATTTTTGCTGATATTGCCTTTGATACGCTGTATCTTTTTTTCAATCTTCAAAGCACTTGGAACACTTTCTACTGCCCACTTAAGAAATACGAGATACTCATAAAACATTACTTGGGAGTAACAAAAATTGAGCTGTCCTACAGCCATCTATTCTGACCAAAAAAAAAACCAAAAAAAAAAAAAATTTATGTGATTTCAGAGCAATTCATGTTTCCCAGCCTGAAGAGAAATGAGATCTCCCACACTGCTGTACATGTGGCATTTCATTCATCAGTTTTTCCAAATGNTTTTCCACCCAAAAAAAAAACCAAAAAAAAAAAAGTTTCATTAAATTTATGCTATAGAGTTTAAGTGTTGCTATTCCAACTGTGAGCAACCAGATACTTCATCTTGAGCTTGCTTTTCAAGGCAATGCCTTAGGAGGGTCTTTAGTCATAGCTCCCTCCTCATTTCAGAAGTTTCCCCACACCAGTGCTATTATGCACAAGCATCCTTGGAAGCTGTAGCAGAAAGCAGATATTAGGCTTCTGCTATTAAGGCCAAAGGCTGCAGATAAATAAGGTTGTGAGGACCCAAGGGAATATGCTGTATTTCTTCTAATTGCTTTTTTCATTTTCAATCTGAATGTACAGTGACAAAAGCCTACTGAAATTTCAGGGTAGGGGAAGAAGGTGAGAACAGAAAAGTAATCACTTTTTCAACTTTCCTTGAGCCCTGAGGAAGATTCAGTGTGAAGGCTTGAAAGTCAAAAAGTAGGTCCTACTTTTCCATCTGAGTGATCAGAAAAAAAGAAATATGCTAAATTTGCCTGATAATTAAATCCTAAATGTAAAAATGAAAAAAAAGCAAAAGCTGAGAGTCACAAGAAAACTAAAGTACATTTGCAAGGATTTTAATGACAAAACAAAATCCTCCTTCTTTTCTTTCCTTTGACCCAGTTATTATCAATTCCATTGAAATCTTGCTGTGGGTCATGTAAGCTCCAATGCCTCTCCTTTAAGCAGTAGGGAGCTTTCTTTTAGGCTGCAGGCTGTATGGCAGATAAATTGTCTCCCCAAGATGTGGGGGCTTTTCAGTATCATTGATCCACTTTTGTCTCCCTATTCTGCATTTCCTTATTATATTTCTGTTATATTATATTATATTCCTTGTTATATTTCTGCCAACTCTGGAATTCTTATCCCTCCACCTTGTGGTTTTTTTGTTTGTTTGTTTTTTTCTCTCTGGTGTTTGTTTTTCCTTTCTCTTTTCTTTTATGAGAAATCTCTCTAATATTTCATCACTTCTTTGGTCACATCTCCCTTCCTCAATTCCCTGTGGTAAGGGGATGCTGTCATTCCCTGTTGCATGTAACCCATCCAGGCAATGCTGGCATTTCTCTTCTCAAAGAACATTCCACTGCACAGCTCAAAACCAGAGCTGCTTGCAACAGCCCTGGATCTGGTTTTCTCACAGAACTCCCAAGTCCTGCTGAACTGCAAAGAGCTGTCCTCAGAGATGACAATTCACATGCAGACAGCTCATCTCTGAAAAGCTTTTTCAAGGTACTCACCTTGAAGAAAGAATTGCTTAAAGCATGGGGAAAAGCTGAGTATCAGGGATTCTCTGCTGGTTTGAATATTGTTCAGTGGCTCTGAAACCACAGGCCAGTTTGCAAAGGTGGGGTGCAGCCAAGATGGGAAGAGGAGATATGGATGGCAGCTGGAAGGCAGTGGCAGGGCAGAAGATGATCTCTTGTTAGAACTTGGCAAGCTGGCACCGAGTCCTACAAGCTGCTGAGTTAATGAGTCATGAGAACAGGACAGGAATGAAGATGTCCCTCAGGATAAAAGTGATGTCCTTCAGGGACTGAACCAGAGGCCTTGGAGAGAGGCTGGGTCAAGAGGAATTGCAGTTAATCAGTATCACTTCTTCTTGCTGCAAAACACCCACAAATCCCTTTCATTGTGAGTGTACCTCAGAGACCTTTACAATACACCTTTCTCAAGCATCCTCAAGCAAAGCAGATTCCTCCACAGAGCCCTTAACTACAATTTTCAGCTCACCAGTGTATTGCAGTCCTCTGTATAACTCATGTGAGTCAAAGTAATACAGAGATTTTGCTTGCAGCAACAAAGTAAACACTAAATCTCCTTTTTAATTTATGTAAGTCTTATGCAGAGCCAATGGGTTTTTATAACACTGCCAAGAAACAAAATATTCTGCTTTTCCCTGCTTCTCTTGGTCTTGCAGAGTTCCTCCTCTTTATGTGAATTTGTGAAGACTAAACTAGACACAACTGAGGGTAAAAAAATCACAAATGTTTTAAACATTTTAGCAGTGTTTTTCAACATTTTCAATAATTTTTTTCTATTTAAAACTTCCAAAATAAAAGAAAAAAACAAAGAGGGGGATGGGGGTGGTGATGTCACAAGCATAATCCAAAACCTAGTGGCTTAGATATTCTTGGGATGCACACTTCTCTAGTCCATGAACCCCAGTGAAGGAGTCTCCCAAAATGCAATAGAAAGGATTTCTGCTTCTATTCCTGCATTCTCACACAGAGGGACAACCCAAGAACTCTGACAAACAGAACAAAACCAGAATGGAACATCATAAGGGCTTCAAGATATTACTTCTGATATCCTTTTCTCATTTTGTCACATCTAGATTAGATGTCCAGCATGTAAGAGGTTGTAGAAGCTACATTCAACAAACATTTCTTATCATATGAAAAGAGATAGCAGTAAAATTGCCAAATATCATATATCCAAAACACCAACCAGAAGAGTTAATAGAAAACTCACTTCAGTAGACATAACTCCCTTATCTTCCTCACAGACCTGTCACAGAAAGTGTATTAGCAGAGTAAAAATGGGACTCTTGCTGGGTGACATTACTTGTAGCACTAATGTGATTATGAGAATAAGAAATTGGGGGTATAACCTACCTTCTTTTTCTTTCAATATATTTGTTCAGTCAAAGAAATTCCATTTAAAAAGAAAAAAAACGGGGTGAGGATGCATCTCAGCAATGCTTGGGTCACAAAGTAGGAAAATGATGGTAACATGACTGGCCTTTTTTAAAAATTGAGATATTAGAGATGCCATCACAGAGTTTATATAAAGTGTACAAGACATAAAGTGTACAAGACACGTACTGTTAATGCATCTAATCTGCAAGGATAATGTCCATTTATTGTACATGCTAGAGTCCCTATTTGAAATGGCTGATATTAAATCCTTACAAGGGTTCACCCAGAAGTTTCTGAGCCTGAATCTCCACACAAAGTGGAATTAATCACAGTTAAAACAAAGATGGGTGAAAGTGGAAATTACTGGCCCACACACCAGACAGGATGACAGAGAGGGGACTTAAGCAACACTCTTAAAAGTTTTAAAGTTCTGCTGTAGAAGGGAAAGGCATAATCTCAGAGTGCCTCTACACCCTGAGGTCAGTGTTCCCCCCAGAAGCACAAAAGGCAGATAAGTGCTGCCTGGTGCACTCTGACCACTCTGATCTGTTCTATGCAAACCCCAGCTGAGCTGTCTTTACAGCTTTTGAAGAGCCTCATATCCAACTAAGAATTCTGACATTACAGATGCCAGCCCAATATTTAAGAAAATGAAAAAGATACACTAATAATACAGCACTGGATAAGAGTATTTTAAAGGCTTTTCATTTCAAAAAGATCAGCTAAACTTTCTAAACTAAGGAACATTTGCACCTTCTAATAAGAGTCCCCTATGTACTCAAAGAATACAAATTGAGCTAGAGGAGAAATTATACAATTTTTATATATTTTAATAAAATAAATCATAATTAGCATAATATCATCTGTTGATTCTTGTTATCTGTTTCAATGAGATGAAGGAACAAATAAGAAAGGTATTTTAATTAGATGTTTCATCATGATAATATTCTTATCAGTACTCATTTCTTAACAAATGCAAGGCAACCATGTTATTTTAGGAAACAAGCCTGGGAAATAACTACATCCTTAAATAAAATTCAAAAAGTCCTTATCCTTTTCTTGTTGTTAGAAGGTGAGAAAACACATAAAACATGCACAAAGATACAGCTGCTCTGGTGCAGCCCCAAAGACTTCTGCTTTCTGCAGGTCATGTTAATGACACGTTTACGTGTCAAATCTAAACTGTCAATGCCTTGAAGTGCCAAGAGGGAAAAGAGAAATAATACTGGAAGTAAAAAACCAGGGTTCATAGGGACAAGGCAATTTATTATTTACAAGGCAAATTTGGGGGTTTATTCTCTGATAAGGACTTCAGCTGTGAACTTTGGTGAGTCATTTTAAGACATATTTGAAGAAAGATTTTGGTTCCACAGTCCTGCCTAATTTCCATTTGAGCAATGCAAATCCAGGTTACAGCCCTGAGTAAAATCATGCAGGTGACACTCCACAGACTCTTTACCTTTCTTTCCCTGTCCTGTGTGCTCTCTTCTCCACCTGCTGAGCTCTGCAAGGAGGTGTCTGGCTTCCCCCACACCTTTGAGGGGGACAGTAGATATCTTGTTTAGCTTAGGTCACAATGTCCTGGATGAAGTGATGAGCAGTAATTTTAAAGCCAGTACAACTCAATGGCAAAGCTAAGCTAGACTGTTGGGCCAGCACTGTTGGGACCCAGGCTTTAGGAACAAAATTCCAGGTTGATGCAAACACAGTCCTATCATTAGAGAAGGAAGAGCTGGAAACTGAACTACCACAGAAATGTGACCTCTAGAAACTAATGGGCCCTGACAATGTCTACTGAGGGTGTTAAGAGAATGATTGCTGGCATTGTGAGGCCATTCTCCATAATCTTTGAGAAGTAATGAAGAGATAAAGAAAGAAACTGTTGTTGTTTTATTCCCACACTCCACACAGACATTCATACAGAGACAAACACTGCCTTATTGACTTCAGTAGCCACAGGACAGCTTAAGACACTGAAGAAAACAGTTTCAGGAAGGCAGAAGCAATGTGTCCAGAGGGAAAAAGGGTTGAAATACAATCCTCAGTTTTTCTCATCTACAGCTGCCCTGTCTTTTAGCTAGGCCACAAGGTGTATGTGAAATATTGACAGACAGAAGGAGAGTGTGAGTGCATAGGCAGCTAATGTGGAAGACCTTGGCCTGTAAGATTGTGTTGATAGATAATATTGAAGGGGTGGAATGCAAAAATTCCCACTAACATAATAGGAGCAGTTAAGAACAGAAAAAAGGGAAACAGTGTAGGGAAATAAGAAAAAATTCAAAAGAAAAAATTCAGGCACATTAATCCATGCCTGGCCTCTACCAACAAACAGAAGGAACCCCATCAAAAAAGTTTAACTTCAGTGGGAAAAACAACCCAAAACCAACCAACTTTAAAAGGAAGAAGAAGAAAAGAAATGGCAACTTCACCTTCAGATAAAAGCTACTAAGAGAAAAAGAAGGTACAGAATGTAAAAGAGTATTTTCTTTAAGAAAATATTTTACATATTTCAATTCTCGTGTTCCCCTTGGGGTTTGCATATTTCAGTCACACAGTTATCCAATTAAAATGAAAACTCTGCATTATCCTTTAGGCGAGGACAGCTGCCAGCTGCTAAGTTTTATAAAGTCTTTAATCTTGTCCATAAATATTTAACAAGAATTGGTTGGTACACAAACCAAAGTAAAGTAAGAAATCAAAGGCATGAGCTCTGCAATAACCTCTGTATTGTCTGAATGGAGATGAACTACTTGAACAAAATTATGATTTTCCCCTTTTTATGTTAAAATTATTATTAAAATGTATACAGGCAACTGTTCTGATCTTTTTCCCATTTTCTCCTCCTCGTGTAATGTAAGAAAGAGAAACGAAGAACTAAACATTTCAAAACTGAGATAAATCTGTCTTTCCCAAAGAGTGCTTACAGCACAGCAAAGCACCAATCTCTGCCATTTTATCCCAAGTGTTTAGGTGTTAATCAGTTGTTTCTCAAGCCCAGCTTTCAATAAAGGGTAACATCTTCTCATGACACAGGTGCAGTGAGCCTGCAGGTGTAGCCCAAACCAGGTCTTTGCATCATCAGCACCAGCACACCCTGGCACGTGGGATGCTGTGTAAAGCCAGCAGTGCTCACAGCCTTCTCATTTCCACTGATATTTACCAGTTTGACTGCCAGGCTGGCAGCCTAAGTCACACCCAGGGGCAAGGAGGAGCCCTGGGATCTCTGTGTTTCCATGGATTATGTACACAGGAATGTACCTGGGAAGAAGGAGCCTCCAAAGGAACATGTTTGAAGAAAACAGTGAGGCAGCAGCCCCGTGCCAAGCCAGTGAAAATTGGCAGCTCTTGCTTGGACACAGAATAGTCCAACAAGTGCTTAGCTGAGGGACTTGTACATTCACATTTTTAAGGCTGCATGCCTTATGAAGCCTCATTTTCCCAAGAGCAGAGGAATGTTCCTGTTGGCTACAAGGGAATGGTGTCCAGTGCTCCCTGGCAGGCCCAGGCCTCCAGCCCAGTGCTTTGTCCACCAAACCTCATTGCCATGGCCTGGACTCTCAGCTCCCCAGGATTTTACACCTATGGGACTAGGGAGAACAGACAACATGAGGAATAAGGATGAAACAGCACCTTCCATGTCCTCTCTACCAGGGATGGACAATCCATGGCCAAGATAGACAATAACAGCTGCTGACTCACACTTGTAGATCTCTTTTTTCCAAATATTTGCAAACAGAGTAACATATTTTTGTGTTACTGTTTATGTTTATATTTTATGTGTCTAAGTGGATTTAGCCTGATTTCACCTTCACCTCAAGGAATTATTGTAGTTGAATTTTTGCTTGGATTAAATATATACTGCTAAGTATAATCAAACTGAGAAAAGCTCCTTTATCCGAGCCTCAAAAAATAACCATTAGAGTGACCAATTTCTTGCCTATTCAAATATTTGGCCTGTAGAAACTCAGAATTGAGAAACAGCACAGTGAGCAGTCTCAGTCTAATAGAAAATATACAACAGCAAGTACTGCTCCTAACCCTATTGGTTTGAGAGCAGCTCTTCAAAATATCACACTATTTCAATGAGAAAAATATTGAAAACTGCAAGCACAAGCTCTCCAAGCACAGGCTACTGAAGAAGAGGATCACCCAGATGACCTTATGGCTCTATCTCTGTGCCAAAAGCAGGTGTGTGTCAGCTGTACCCAGCTCAGGTGAGTCAGAGAGATGCTCTTAAACTGATTGGTTTTTACTAAGGCAGCTGCAGCAGATATTAAAAAAATATATTAATTTTAATTTCCATAAAGACTGTATTACTTATAAAAAAGTAAAATAACCCTCTGTGTCAGAGAGTCACCCTTGATGTAAACAGTTAGATATTGGAACTTCACTCAAAGCCACAGCTGAATATGCTATAAATTGGTTATAAGGCACTCCCTGGCACAATGGAGCAAAGCATGCACTAGAGCTTAATCCTCCTGCTTTTAGAATCAATATAAATATTCTTCTCAATTTAGCAGGATGGGATGAAAACACGAGACTCAGCTTCACAGAACTGGCAGAGGGAATTGAGAGGAACACTGGAGATGAAGTTAAATGAAAGGGGTCACTGCCAGGACCTTTGTGAGTGACAGGTGCTTTCCAGAACTTTGCATTTCCAGTTTTAATCTGAAACCTGGAAATAAAGAAGTCTGACTTTTCAAAACAAAATCTTAGACCATGTTATTTAGGTGGGAGGCTGGAAGGAAGACAGGCAGAAGAAAAGGGTTCTTGTGAGATTTCTGGAAATTAAAGCCTCGATGTATTCAAAATCACTAGTCATTAATGAAAAAATATGACTCATTCTCCCATCTCTGCCACTGAAGATTCAAAAAAGCTTGAAAAATTATGGTTGGAAGTACAGGTGACTGCAAGTCTCTCTGAAGTTAATGAAAGCTGCAGAGACAAGCACAGTGGGGAAAGTCAGGTTATTAATATACCTGCACTAAAATTTCACATATTTAGAAGTAATTCTGAGGCAGTATTGACTTACCTTCTTCAAGTAATTAAAATCAAAACACATCCATGAAAAAAATGCTTTAATTCTTCTGCAGACAGACTCTAAGTACAAAGCCTATGGCATATCCCACCCAATCTGTGATTAAAATGCTATTTGAACTTTTGAGTCCTTCACAGGACTGTGAATTATTGAACAAAGGAATTCACTGCTATGGTCAAGGTGAGCAGAACTTGATAAATATTTTCATGGAGGAACTTATCCTCATAAGAAAATTTCATAGCAGAGATTCATCTCTGACATGTATTAATTATAGATGAGGGAGCTCAATGCAAAGATAAGCTAGGTTGGGTAGGTACCACGAAAGACTCAGAAAATTTGCACTTAGCCTATCAAGCAAACCCACTTTGGTCAATGTAGAGCTCCTCAGGCTCACAAGCCCTTAGGGCAGAGATAATTACAAAGTTCAGACAGAGCAGCAAGAAGTGATGAGCTTGACAATTCCTCTGATGGAGAAAACAATCCAGGGGATACCCATGGAAGGCTGAACATAATCAACCTGAGGTGAAACATATCAAAACTGAGGAAGGCCATATGAAAATCACTGATATCTGGGTGAAAAGAGCTGGGGTAGGCAGGAGGCAGTCCCCTACTTTGCAGTGAGGGGCAGACAAAAGCAAAAGTTGTTTCCTTTTTTCTATTCAATGAAAAGTTTTCTTTAGCAACAGCACAGTTTGTGTGCCAAAGGGCAGCATGACTAACTGAGCCTGAATTAGCTGCACAGAGCAATAAATACTGTTGGATGAAGCCATGGCTCTGACAACAATGCTGTGAGTGGATGAAAACATGTGCAGTTCAGCTGTAGAGGGTGCCAGGGACACAGGGTGGCTGTGAGCTGAAATGTGTCCCACAGCCACTGTGGGACAGGGAGGAGAGGGAGCATTTCCCCTCCAAGGTGAGGAACTGTCCAGCAGAGCAATATTTGTCTGCCAGAAGAGAGGCACAGACACCCCTCTCCCATTCTGGATCTCCCCTGTAGACACTACAGCTAAGACATTGTACAAGACACAAGCAACTCAAAGTGCAGGACATATTGGAATTCTATTTTTACATAATGCTATATCGAAAAAGACTGCAATTAAGCAAATAGGGACTTCCAAAGCAGCACCAACTCCCTTTAACTGATACTATTACTTTAACTGATTCCTTCAGCAAATAGCCAGCAATTGCCTTTATTTTCTAGCTTCCTTCCCCACAACAGTAATCGAATCCTTGTTAACAATTTTCAGGAGGAAATCTGAACAAACTAATCTCCGATAAAGCGCCTCTGCTCACAGCTGTGCAAGCCAGCGTGTTTCTGAGAGAGACATATTAAGCCTTGAAATTCTTCCATTTACTATCCTCATGCCAATGAGAAAATGGAACATTTTAATTGACTTTTGAAAGAGTGTTTGCAAACTGCTGACCTAGAAGGAAAGCCCTGCAAATCATTTGCCATAGATTTCTTACACGACCAGCAAGAAATCTGTCAGGAAGCAAAACAGCCACAGCCACAGCGAGTGAATAGTGCATAAAGATCAAGGTAAACACTGTTTTTCATAAGCCTCAGCCAGAGCTAAATGTAGCTTTGATTCAGCAGCAACTGAAGCATTTTGCACCACAGTGTCACGCACACCATTTAAGCTTTCCTTGAAAAGGGAAAACCCAGGAAAACCCAGGGAAACAGGAACATATAAACAGTACAGATGATCTGGTTTATAGTGTTTGCCTCTCAGGTAGAAATTTAGGTTGCTTAAGCAACTATCTGTTTGTTCTCTAATTTAGAGGAACTCTACACAAATTATCATAAAACTTAGGAATAGAGTGGATACTCTCATCTCATTCTGATAAGAATTGATTCAGCATAATTCAACTGCCTTGAACAGACCAGTGCAGCACACCACCATTAGGCAGCCCACATAGATCTGCTCTAATGTGAACTTTCTGTAATAAATAATTTGGATTTCATTCTAAGACTACATTTCTGATAATGAAATGTGCTAGTAAGCTCAGAGATGCTTACAGCTGCAGAGGAACAGACACCAGAGTTACCAGTAAGGAAAAGCATGGAATGATACAAGCCACACTCTTGCACTTCCAGACCAGGGGATTACATTCTGGGTTATCTTGACAGGCTGGATTGCAACACTTCATATTTTGGGCAGAGTATACTTGTGACTTACAGTGATGGTTCCCTTCTACATAGCCCTGATGAGACACATCTGGAGTGCTGTGTCCAGCTCTGGAATCTCCAGACACACACATGTGATGCTCTGAATCTGTGATATGGTGATCCAGCCAATCAACAAGGACTAAAAAGGGCTTTTACATACAAGTAGAAGCTGAGAGAGCTGAGGCTGTTCAGGCTGAAGAAAGGAATGCTCAAGGTGGCCTCAGCAATGCATAATAATACCTGATGGGAGAGTAAAGAAAATGGACTCAGACTCTCCTCAGCAGTGCACAGTGATCAGACAAGAGGCAATGGTCACAAACTGAAATACAAATATTTGTATAAATAAGAGAAAGCTTTTTCACTCAGAGGGTTCTCATACTCTGGAACAGGTTTCCCAGAAAGGCTGTAAAGTGTCCATCCTTGGAGCTATTCCAAACCTGACTGGACAGATTTCTGAGCAATCTGCTTCAGCTGCTTCTGCTCTCAGAAGGGCAGCAGGATTGGATCATTTCCTGAGTTGCCTTCCACCATCAACCATTCTGGGATTATGGAATTTACCATTTTGGTTAATTGTCTACATATCTTTCAGTGAGGTAGTTCAACAAAATTGTGAGAAGTCTATTATTTAATTTAAGAAATGTGTGTATGCCACTAGGCAGGACACATTTGATGCTGTGTTTGACAGCTGCAGTCAGGAAAATGGTTTTGAAGTATACTTTATATTGCAGTGCATTAGTGTGACTGCTCCTACTGTCTAGGGACTGTTATTAGACAGAAGTATCTGAAAAAATGGATGGCATTGCTCTTTCCAAAGTAATGCGTCTAGGAAAGAGTTCAGCCTCTTTGGTAATGTACAAAGAAACTGTAACTCATATTTTATATATTTTAAACCTTCCATAATTCAAAGATACCAGCACTTACATGTTATTGATTATACTTACAGCTTCTAAGTTCTGGGAGTCGTTTCTCAGAGCCAAGGATCACCTTTTTTTCCCTCTAATACATCCATATTTTTCATTGAAGAGATGCTTCACCCACAGGCAAACACTTGTATTCAGTTGCTGCTTAACAGCAACCACTGCCTCTCTGGTTTTCCTCTCAGCTTTAGTATGATCTCAACAGCAATTCTGTACTGATTGATCTTACTTAAATATAGTGTATGTATGTCTCAAATAGCACAAATATTGAATCACAAAATGCCACCTACCATTCTGGTATTTCTCTGCCTTGGTTTCCTTTCTGAATCTGCAAGTCTCATCTATAAACTTTTTTGGATCAAGAAGCATTTCAACTAAAGCACACAAATGGACAGAAATAGTAGGAAATATGAACAATAAATCTCTCTCACTGCATGCTGAAAGAAGGTCTTGGCTTCTCTCTGCATGTGCACCTTCAGAAAACAGGTTGAGATGATTGAACACAGGAAGACTTTGCCATGGTGAGGAGGGAATATAATCAGGTAGGACTTGAATAAATACATTAAAAAACAAACTAAAAGGAAACAAAGTTCCATTTTCTCTAGAAAATCCAATATCAAGACTAGCCTTCTCCATTGATCTCCTCCCTGTCAGAAGTATTAAATGCTGATATGGTGCCAGCTTAGCTGGTCAATAGTGAGTGGCTGGGCTTGGGCTTGGTGTGGTCTCATCAGTATTCAGTAGAACTACAGCATTCTGCAGCAGGGATGAGACAGGAAGGGGGAGGGAGAGAAGACATAAGGAAAAAAGGATTAGGACAAATATTATTTCTTAAATTACACAGTCAGTTTTTCATGTTAATGGATATCCCCTTGCAGACTTCATGCTAAGTAAAGAAATTGGCTTAGAAAATACCGAAGACACAAGCACGATTATTTTTCGTGGTTATGCTTTCACAGGATTTTGGCAACCTCATTCCACACAGACACTTAAACATATCCTTCACTCCATAAACAAGGCTCCATTAGAGCCAGAACAACTTCTACTATTGTTCTCTTCTCTCTCTGCTCCTCAGACAACACCAGATTTCCTGATCAAAGAACACAATTAAAGGTCTTAACAGCACCCTGGAGCCAGACCTTTCTTTTTGGTGCTATCAGATTTTTTTATATATAATTGTATTATGGGGGTTTTTTTGAGGATTATATGTATTTATTTTCACCCTTAAGGCTTTTTTAACTGGACCAAAAATTTGGTAGTTTATGCCTTTAATGAAACACCAAGCTTTTCAAGGAAAAATCCACCTAGCTTAGCACAGTGCCTGGGCTGTTGCCATGAACAATCCCATATAGAGCTGTCAACCTATTTCCTTCTGCTCTTCTGGCAGTCCTATTATCTAGAGCCTTCCCAGTCCCATCCTAACCAGCTGTGCTGGCTGCTGGGGTAGAATGCAGTCACAATCCTAGTTTCACCTCCACAGAGTCACACAAAATTTGGTAGGTGGGATTAACAGTACAATTTCTGCTTAAGGATTTATGGGAAGTGCATTCACTGCAGAAGAAAGCAGAGAGATGGAACTGTGATGAAGATATGGGTTTAAAGTTCCAACTTGTAGTTTCACAAGGTGTTACTGTGAAAAGAAAAATCATTTCCACGTAAGCCTCCTCTCTCACTAATATTGCTGGATATATCAAGAGATTTCACTTTCAGATTTTGTCACTTAGCAATTTATAGACACATCTAGAGCTGATTCTGATTGATTACTTCTACCTGTTTCAAATACCCTATCTGAAATTTTATAAAACATAATGTCAGCAGTTTACTGCAGATCAATTAAAAGGGACCATAGATTTCTGATTCCCATTTGTATTGAAAATCAGTAACTAGGCATAAGACAGGAGATTTGTTATTAAAATGGAAAGTCAGGAACCCACAAACCTAGGTTATATTTCTGGGTTGAGTCTAGGTGCCTGTGGGTCCAAGTATATAATTTCTTTTTTTTTGTACCTAACTGCCTTTGTAAAATGAAGAATTTAATTTGCAGAAGGCTTACAAAGGTTATCATTTATAAGGGTCCTGAAGTCTTCAGGTGGAAGGGCAGTCTGGTGTCACCAGACTAACAATAGGTGGCTCATAAGATGAATATAAAACAAGTGAAATGGGAAATATTAGGAACAAAGTTGGGCACAAGGCAATTAGTCAAGGCCAGTTCAGTTGCCCTTATTCCTTTCCCTTTTTGAACACTGAATAAGGCAGGTACCCTGTAGAGAAATAAAATAGGATGTTATAATTGAAGACACTGGACATATAGTTAATGTTGCATGAACAACTATAAATCTGGCAATTTTCAGCCTCAAAATACTTGATTTTTCAGCCTAAGCAACTGTCTTAATGAACTTCATTGCTCCAAATAAAAGGAGACTGTTAATATAGACAAGCATCATTTTGAAATGGGAATAAATTTAAATAACGTAACTTATATTTAATTTTTACTGTGCCAAAAAAAAAAAAAACTTACATCCCCAAAGTCACTTGTTAGTCATTCTGGGGACACAGCTGCCAATCCCACAGCCCCATGCCATGGGGGTCTGCCTGTGTTTGCCTGAAGTTACTTCTGAATGTAGAAGGTACCACTGAGCCCTGAAAGACTCCCAACCCACAGGTCAAACAAGCATTTACCAAAGAGATAAAAATGGATATAACACCTCTTTATCTCCCCCACATTCTGCCTTTGTGTCATCCCTGACTTTGCTTCTCCCTGAGAAACATAGTCCTGGCATCCACATCCAATGCCACACACCCCAGCCATTAGCACCTGGAAAAGTCCCAGAGACTGAATTTTAATNAAAAAAAAAAAAACTTACATCCCCAAAGTCACTTGTTAGTCATTCTGGGGACACAGCTGCCAATCCCACAGCCCCATGCCATGGGAAGTTACTTCTGAATGTAGAAGGTACCACTGAATGTAGTTACTGAAGTTACTTCTGAATGTAGAAGGTACCACTGAGCCCTGAAAGACTCCCAACCCACAGGTCAAACAAGCATTTACCAAAGAGATAAAAATGGATATAACACCTCTTTATCTCCCCCACATTCTGCCTTTGTGTCATCCCTGACTTTGCTTCTCCCTGAGAAACATAGTCCTGGCATCCACATCCAATGCCACACACCCCAGCCATTAGCACCTGGAAAAGTCCCAGAGACTGAATTTTAATTCTTCCTTGAACTGAACCATGCCTTTCTGTGAAAGAACAGTCTTGCTAAGTAGAAAAGCAGAGAGATCTAAAGCTTACAGTGCCTTGCTCTTTCTTGTACCACCCTCTCATGGAGGAGGAGGCTGTGGAGGGGGCAGGAGGTGCCTGGTTTCCCCGGTGTACCACCTTGGCTGTCAGTGTATTTGCACAGCTGTGACTTAGCAAATGGCTCTGATGCTAAAGAGAGACAAGGAAAGGAGTGTTTTTCTTTGTGGTATTGGCTGAGCAAACCACACAGGCACTGTGCTAACAGTGAAAAATCATTCTGAGGTGTCTCTTGTCATGCTAGCCAGTGAGTATTATATATATCCTCTCTGAGTGCAGCCTTTTTGAGAAGGAAGAGGCAATCATTACATAGTTACTTTTTGATCTACACTGTATTTTAAGGTAGAAGTATGTATTTGAAAGTGAGAACACAAAGATCAGTCAGAGAAGAAATGCTGTTTCATCTGGAATGAAACCAGAAACGGCAAAAAGGCAAGACTATCACGAAATACTTTCTTTTGCAGCATGAGCAACCAGCTTCAGCACATGTTCTTCACAAAGCCTTGATGGCTGACCCAGACCATACAGAAATGAACAGCAGATTTCCACACAGAAATGTTGCTAGTTTCATCCTGCTGTGACTGCAGGATATATTTATACATTTCTTGCAACAGACACAGTATTTTGTACCTACTGACAATCAGCCACTGTCATTACCCAGGCTGTGGGAGGCTGACTGCCTTTCATTATATATGCAAAATATATAGAACTAACTAGGCTGTGATCTGGCTGCTGTCACCTACTTGTTTATCCTTGTGCAAGTGCTGTATGATTGACAGCAGACAAAAAACAGTGTAGGATGCTTCCTAAATGTGCTTTTTGCCAGGTCTCCTCATTACAATGGTGCAGCTGGACTACATATGGCCCACAAAAAAAAAGCATATATGAATGTTCCCATAGCTCTGCAGAATGGTACCCAGCCTTGTCTCTTGGATTCACTCTTAGATGTTAAAACAAGCATTTCAGCTCATTCTGGAGACTTGCAACAATCAGACAGGTGTCCCTCCTGAAGCAGCAGGAGTGAGTGGTATTAAGCCTTTTTAACCTCTGTTGGCATTATATATATTCTCTATGGAATAAAATGTAGAAACCAAATAAATGGCTGGAGAAGTACATCTGCACTGAGCAGAACAGATGGACCTTCATTCCCCACAGCTGTGCTCCCAGTCCAGCCCAGTCTCATCTCCCCAGTGTCAAGGACAAACAGCACTGGAGTTTCTAACTGTAAAGTGCAATTTTGCAGTGCACCAAAAGCAGATATACAGACAATTACACAACATGTGGAAAGACACTACCAGCTGCTAGTTCAGTCCATAGCTGCATTAGCAGTTTGCAGAGTTTTGCCTCCAAAAACCTGGCACATTTTGAAGTTGTCACTAGAAATATAGAGATAGAACAGAATCATACAGAGAAGAAAAAAGGTAATTTCAGCCATTACAAAAAAAAGTTTGGGATTTAAAAAAGTAGATTCAACACTAAAATAAACTGAAAACCCTTGCAACTTTTTACATGATTTTTTAAAAAAAATGTACTAGTTAATCCTTTTTTTTTTTTTGACAAGAAGCAATTGATATGTGCCAAAATTTCCATGCTAATAGAGGGAGCATTTCATTTGTCATTTCAGTACCTTCATTGTGGGGATTTTAGCTTGTGGCACTTCAATGAAACATAGTCCTTTACAATGCAAATACTGCTGTCAGATGGACACTCATCAATCAAAGCACCAACTAGCTCCTTTCTGTGGAAAGCCTGAGTCACTCCTTTTTATATCAGAACTGAGCTACAGGAAAGTGGCTGTGTCAGCTGCCCCACTCCAAGAAAATGTTTGATTTACTACAAAAAATACTTGAAATTATGAGAACCCACTGTCCATGACAGGCAGATGAAGGATGAAGGCACAGCAAGATGAGAGATGCACTCTGCTGTGCCCTGTGCTTTCTGACTCTACAGGAAAAATCTGTAGGGATGCTCAGGCTGCCTCTGCAAACTCTTTAGGGTCTAAGTCAAAAATCACTTCTTAAGCTTGTTTCTGCAAATACAGACAAATCTAAGGGGGGGATCAACAGACTACCTGCTTGAGAAATTGTCTTTTTCCTTATTTAAAAAGCAATGCATATTCAACATAAATATGAAGCCAGAGTGGGCTCTTTTTATTTACAACATTCTGGTTAAGATTGGTTTCTATGGCAGCAGAAAGGAAGGGGTTTTCTTACCCCATAGACACCCTCCCAGAGGAATTATTCAACTATCAAACTTAGGAAGAATTATTCAGCTTATTAAAAATATTTTTTATTCTTTGATAATATGCAAAAAGGGATAAAAGATCAGCTACTTGTTATCATATCTCACTTTTATCATTTCCTTCAATGTGTCTGCAACTGTACTTTCTTATTGCTGCTCTGTGTTTCAAAAGAGGTCTTTGGAAATACAGCAAGGGCATTTGATTATCCAGCAGCAGCCTAGGTCAGAAAACCACACTAAATAATGATACTAAGCTGAGTCACAAAATTAATTATAATTTACATTCAGACCTTCAGAAGCAGATAGCTCTAGGTTGATAAGAGTGACATTAGGGTTTGGATAATCAGCTATATAGCTGAAGATAATTTTGACAATTAAAGTTGTATGCATTTACAATTTCTACTTTTGTGTCTGATAGCAAGAGCTATAATCAACAACTTATGTTGCAGATAAGAAGTTACATTCTAACATGTTCGGATTAGGTAAAAAGTTGCAGACAAAAGAAATTAATACACTTTAATTTTCTACCTTACAGCCAGGCATTAGTGGGCAAGTTCAAAGGCTCAAAGACTGTGATCTCTTTCCATGAGAAGAGCAATATATTCTCACATGGCACAATATGTAGATCCATGGTAAAAAAGAAATACAGCCTGGCAATCAGCAGTGGTGAAGTACTACAAGGGCAGGTTTAGGATAGCAGCTCAGGATTATTCACTGTTAGGCACTTGGAGATTGATCTTATTTCCACTGAAGTGAACAATTATGTTTCTCTTCACGTCCATGGTAGAGATTTGACACTTTGACTAAATAGTTTCCCTGTTGTTTGACAGTCTTTTACAATACAATGCATCAAGCTGCACAGCTTCCCAGCACCAGAGGTGTGTCTATTTATAACCAACATCTGCTCAAACTTGTGCTCAGTCCAAACCACTACTGTGTCCACATTGTGTGGACACAATTTTTAATTCTGCATAATCCCTTGATGTGTACTGAAAGAAGACAGTAGGAAAAGCTGGATCCCTGGTGTCCCTTAGCACAAGTCCAACTGCATCAATATCCAGTGCTGATACAACAGACATGCTACATTTAAGCTGTCTGCTGACACATATCCCACTTGCTCTTGGAGCAGTGGCTGAGCTCAAGAAGACTTCTCATCTACAAGGTCTTTTCTGAAACCCTTTTGTGTGCACAGGAACAAATATTGCAAGTGCAGGCTATAGGCAACAATCTACACACACCCCATATGTACAGCTCAATATTTACCTTCCTTTCATGGCAGAATCCCTGAAATTCACAGGAGAAGCAGCTTTGGTGCAGTGAATATTATCTATGCATATTCACCCCATGCTTTGCAGGACCTCTTCCACCTTCTCAGCAGCACCAGACTAAGATCTGGAACACAACAGGCAAATAAAGGCCTTGTAATATCTTTGGTGTTTTTAGGGGGATTGAGTCACATGAAAATATTAGCATTAGCATGGTGTTGAGACAAAGAGCATTGTTATATGGACTTTACAGGCTGTACTCATAATTGTTTGCAAACTTGGCCTTATAACCTTCAATTCTGATACCACAAACATTTACACAGATAAGGAGTTTCTGAGATAACTGAGTTTTGCTCAAAATGCACAATCCCACATTTGAATCACAGTTCAGCTATATATACATCTGTGTGAAAAATGCTGCTCATTTGGAGCACTGCCTTTATATCACCAATGCACTAAAAACATAACATTTCCTTCTACTCCAGGATGCCATATTGTTGAGATGTGCTCTGAGAAACTCTCCTGGACAAACATCCCGTGAAGCCTTTCAGTTCTGCAACTGCTTTATTGCAAGGCTCTCCAGGCACAAGGAAGAGTGGTACCTCATCCCATTGACTGCACTGTGAATTACACTTCATTCCTTTACAAACCTCTCTCCTCCCCCTCTGAGATGGAAACTGTTCAATCTCTGCTGGAAAGAGAAGAAAAAAACTGGATTAAAAAGGCAGCAAAGCATATGGTGATTTACCTTTTTTCCCTGTCTACTGAGAACTGTCCCAGAAATGTTCTCCTAAAGTCAGATGAAACGGAATAATATATTTTAATATCACTGAAGGCTAAGTTTGACCTTTAAATATTAATATTTAAATATTAATGAAATAGCAGGAGAAAGCAGACTGACAGGTGTAATACAAGTCAGACAAAATAGCACAGTAAAATTATATCATGCATTGAAATTCTCATTAGTGATAATGAGAAATGCACCTATAATCCATGATCTGAAAATGTACTCCAGAAAATCCTAGTAGAATAAATGATCAGAAAATTTTGCTTGGAGTAATTATTCTTATTTTATAACTTAGGGGGAAATTCTGAAAGAGAGGAAAAGTCAGAAACCTGTACTTATCCATGTAAGTAGACTTTCTCTTTAAATTGGACCCTACTGGATTTGTTTCCTGAAATATTTTACTCAAGGGTCTATTTCCATTCCAATAGCATAGGAAAATCTTAATCTTTCTACAGTTCTTCTTCTTTCTACATTAGTTCAATAGACTGTTCTTTACTGATGAAAGTGTATCTCTCAAACACACCCTGAGTACTGCTTATATCACTAAAGCTGCCAGAGAATAGCAGAAAATTACATGCTGAAATTATAAACATTTTCCCATTAAGTGCAATATAACAAGATGGAAGAAGAATTTTGAAGCAGGATCAGTTCCTAATTCTGTACTTTCATTGTTACATAGAAAGGCAAAATCAGAGAAGTCAGATGAAGACACTGGGAGCTTTCAAATCACACTTAAAATCGTGTGTGTTAATCTACTAGATGATTTGAGTATGTCTTAAAATCAATGAAAAAACATAATAGTAATGATGGAAAGATTAACAGATCCACACCTGCTGTCTCACAGGTCTGTGTCTCTGCTAAAGCTGTGCTGTTTAAAGGAAAGATAATATGATGTTGGAAATTATATAATTAAAAATAGTTTACAATTAGTTTGTTTATTCTTCTTAAAGGTAATTAACTATCTAGAAGGTGTAAAGTTGCAGAAGGTGTAAATGTGTAGAAGTGCACAGTGGAGGTGATGTTTAACTTCTCTGGAGGAAGTAAATATTCACTTAGTCAGGCTGGCCAGGGAATTCAATTTGATCTATCTCCCAGTGTCTCTCAGCATCACCTCCTGTGCCAGACTTATTCAATGCCTTATCTTCTGTCAGACCAATAAAGTAAGTAACACTATTTCTGTGGCACAAACAAAATGTCTTTACTTTAGCAGATAAATTCCTATCCCAAGTAATCAGACTCTGGAGAAGGCCTCATAGTGACCAACAAATAGCTGTACAACATCAGCCAGAGTCAGAGTACTGCAAAATCATGTACATAGAATACAACTGAAAATGGTGCTTCCAAAGGGGGTGTCTATTCTGAGTAGGCCAAGATCTGTGTGTGCCCTAAGTCTGAACTGCCAAAATATATCCCTGAGAGGCCAAAGACTTAGCAGAAGGACACAGGAAACCCTCTAACAGTGTCCAGGATTCCCTACATGCTCTGGACCCCAGTCAAGGATTGATCATTTCATGGATAAGCAAGCATAATGGTTCTGAACTCTATCCAAATGGTATGAGTGACACTCTAGGGCAGTACAGCATTTCAACTCAACCAGGTAAAACTCAGAACCTACAAACCCAGAGGAACACCCAGCATGATTTCCCAAACTGCTCAGAAGGAGCTCTCAGAGCCTGTTCACTCCATACTCCCAAGAGCCGATGAAGAGAGACAGGCACCACTGTGGAGCTCGTGTGACGCTGGAACTGCTTGGAGTGAGGGCTTTAACACAGGCTCTCTGAAACTGTCCATGGCTACACAGCAGGACCATGAATGATTTATTCCATTCATGCAGGATGCCTGGGGTAAAGGTAGAAGCTCCACATTTTCTGAGTTCCAGGCCTACAGCCAACACAGAAGTAATTTGGTTATATTATTAATGTTGTTTCTTTACACCTATCAATTTGCATGAGAATGTTTTGAGCTGTCAGAGTATGGGGTAGTTTAGAATCCAGTCTGTATACCATGACTTTCTTCCTTTATTCAGGCATACCCTTCAATAAGGCTCTGTAATTCTAATACCTGGTGTGCTCTTGCACACCCAGTAAATGACCTGTGTTTTAACACTATAAAAGTAGAGATGGAACATCTCTCTTTGAATGACTCACTGATTTAATAATTATTAATTAGACATTATGCTTTTAAACATTTCTGGCAAATGATTAAGCTAAATGTTTGACATGGCTTTCAAAGGCCTGTAGCATGATGCTGCCTAGCAACTGAAATGTCACATACTCTTTCTGATATTTTGTGACGCAGATAAAATAACAAACTTTGGTAAATACACTCAGTGTCATTCATACATCAACGAGTTTTGCCATACCAAAGAGTTTCACACTTTCAGTGTACCCAAACTTTCAGTATTCCAAACCTGTACCCAGACACTCTTTAGCATGTACACAATTCTCCCCTGCAGAATCCTGGCAACTCCAGACATTTGCACTCTAGATGTGAACAGATATCTTCCTGCACGCCAAGTTAAAAACAGGGCTCTGCTGTGAGAAGCAGTCATCTGCAGGATGTCTACAGACATGGATGCTCAGGAGAACAGTGCCAAGACATTGAGTAACGTGCACCAAACTGAACAGGGTGAGCTGCAGGAGAAAGGTTAAGGACCTTTACACAAAAACACGACCTGGAGGTCTGTTATCACTAACTTGAAAAACCAAAACCTTTCCCTTACACTACTGACAAATATGATGAGTGAGAATATAGCTGGACATTTGGAGCAATGTATTGTTTTTCCTGTGTGGTTCTGCATCAAGTTCAGGTAGCAATTAGAATACTTAATAAACATTAGCTAAGGTCTATATCTGCTCCCCTTATTTAACACTGCCTAAAAGAATGTATTCATTTTATTATTCTAATGTTTCTATTAGTCAGTTATGTGTTGTTTAAAATAATTTGAACTATTTTTAAAGTGCAAAGCAAGAATTTTCCTCAAAAAGACAAAGTGTTGGTCCAAACAATGTATAAGCCTGATGTGGTTATGAATAATAACTGCTCTTGGTCTTTCCACACTTGCCCTTCCCATGCATCTCAATGCAGTTTAAGGGAAGCAGTGGTAATGCTGAGAGGCAGCTTTGGGAGTCCAAAGGCCATGATGACTGGGGAGATACAAGATTATTAGTTTGTTAGAATTAAATCTATCACAGGTTCTAATAAATAATTGAAGGGAGATCATGGTTTTCCTAAGCTCTGTTTGAGTTGTGCTGTGTCAATAAAGACAAAGACTTAATTTAAGCCACGTTTGTGCCCTCCTGTGCCACTTTCTGGTGCTTACTCTGCAGAAAAAAATATAGAAAGGGAAGAAGTTTCTGTTCATGCTTGCAGCCAACAGCTCAAAATAACCTGGTATCTAATACTGCCATGAAATAATTATTTCTCCAGTAAGAACAGACAATCACACACCAGGACAGTGTTATCCCACTGGGTTATAAACAGATGTGACACTGCCTTTTGTCACATTACATAACAGAGATCAAAAGCACCACAGCCACTTAAAACCATATTGATCCCCTGAGGAGGCACTGAGTTGTCTGAGAATGGTGACACATAAATTGAGGGACAAGTTAACAGTGAGACAGAGTAGGTCATACAGTCTCTGGGTTACTATGCTTTTGCTGATTAAACATAGGTGAATGAATTGAGTTTTGTTTCTAAGCTGGTTTTCTGTGAAATGGCCTGCCTTCAGATCAAGGGCACGGTCTCAGCAAGGTTGGCTACTCACTGGCTTCTGCTCTGTGCCACCAAGCAACAGAGAACTGTAATTCAGGTATGTTGAAAGAGCCAGGTAAGGAAACTGCACTAAGGCCAGTGTGAACCACAGTTCCCCCTGGATTTATATGGCAGATCAAGACCTGACAACTGAAAGAAAAGCCCCTGGAAGATACCAGGGCATGCAGTGGTTTCTTGTGCCAACAAGACAAGAAATGTGGCCCTTCCTTCACCTCATGTTAATTTTTTTGCCTATCCTGGGGCACAAGAACAGAAATTGTAGTCATCAACAGACTAAACAGTGATGCATTAAGAAAGACTGCCATCTCCTGGTTTCTTCCACAACAGCCTTCCTGGGGAAAAAAAAGTCGGTTTAGTTAAAGCTTATGGTTGATCATAAAGTCATGCTTGCTCTGAACCTTTAAGGGAAAATGTCACAGTTAATAAAGGACAGGCAAGTGAAAGCTGGAAAGGCTAATGCATTATGACTACACAGTATAGGTTAAGCCAACGTGTGCAATAATTATAACTATCAAGCTTGACACAGTTTATAAAGGCCTAAACCATAAAAGCTTGGAGCCCAGTAATACAAGCTCTTTAAACATCCTCTTCTGGAGTGCTGACTCTCCAATCTTCTGCTGATTTTCAATGAGAAAAAACAATATCATAATGGTGGATAAGAACCAATCATTCTCATTCTCAGGGATACTAAATCTCCTTTAAATGCCAATCTGAAAGGGTCTTAGTAGTAAAAGTGACTTACACCGGGTTTGAGGATATGCAAAATTACGCAGAGCAGAAGACTACAGCAAAACTATGGATGTACAAACATAATAATGATATTGAGCAAGGGAAGGGTGAACCACTCCAAGGAAAATGTGAGAATTAATCCTTTTGATATTTTCTTGAAGGTATTCAAGAATGGGCTAAAATGACAGCCAGCTGGAGGTATCACAGATTATTTGACATGGTCTGTGTTCCCTATTTAGTCTTCTTCTCTGTTCAGCTTGATGAGAATTTGCTCCCACTAGATGTATACTTTGCAATAAAAAAGTATTTTCCTATCACATTTAAATTAAGGTGGTTAAGAATAACACACTTTTGTTTAATCAATATTACAACAATGCCCAGAGCTCCCTAAGACACATGGGCCTTCTCTGTCCAATACAGACTCTGTCTCTCTAGGTCCCATGCAAATACCTGTTTTAAAATAGTTCTTTCTTCAAGACCTTGCAATCTAAACACAAACAGGCAGTGGTAGTGAAGAAGTATGGCTATCCTCATCTTACTCTGTGAAGATATTCCACTGTGTGGGTGACACAAACGAAATGAGAATGACCACTTAAGGAAGCAGGAGCACCTACAACTCAACAAGACATTGAGGTGTGTCCTCACAAGTCCCACACTTGGGATGTCTTCAAGGAAACAAACATATAAAGCATAAAAGTCACTTTGAACATAGGCATGCTGTCTGCATTACTGAATTCAGAGGCCTGACTCAAGGATTTAAATTATAATTAGAAGAATGCTAATACCATTGTTTAATCAGTGTTTTGTTTAATTTGAGATTTTAAACCCTATCTTCATCAAAGGAAGAATTTTGTATTGTTTAGAATAAAGGTAAAGGGAATTTCAAACTTTTACATACAGAAAATATTACTCTTCAGCATAAAAAGATTTACACATTTAAGGAAGAAATGTGACCACTCAGCTCATGATATTATCTGAAAGGTTTTCACAATAGTTACCATACCATCCTTCTATAAGCTTTAAGACTTCCAGGTAAATGTATGAAAATTAATGTGACTGAAGAAAACTCAAAAATATATGGCACTTTGTTCTCCATTATCTTTTTCACTAACAGTATAAGAAACATAGGGTTACTACTCAAGGAAATAAAATCTGATTCCAAATTTCAGAACCTACTTTCAAAAATTAATTAAAAAATGATAAATGGCATGAGAGAATTTTCTTATAAATACTCGCAAGGTGGAGAAAATTTTGCAGAGAAACAGTGTTCCAGGATAGATGAATGAAGGAACACATGTGATGGACAACTTTTAAAAAAAAAAAAGTAAACTCAATCCTTCATTCTCTTTCCTCTTCAGCTAAAGGCATTTGTGTGCTGGAGCTCTCTCACAGCGAGGGTGACATCTGGTGTCCATTCCAGCCACAAAATGACACTAGTCAGCCTCCACCCAGCTGCCATGCACCCAGAATATCCCTCCCCTTCAAATTTTAGCTTCAAAAGAGCTGCAAAGAGTTTTAGCTGACCCTATATATTTCCCTTACTGTAACAGATTTCATACTCTCTTTGAGCTTAATCATGACTTCATATCATTTGAACAGAGCTGTTTTAAATGAAGATCTGTAAATGATAAAGCAATATAAGAGACACACTCCTTCTGAATAGGAGTCGGTAATATATTTACTAGGATTCTTTAAATTTATGAGGCACTGTAAAAGGAATTCCTTTTATGCCTGAGAAAATTATTATTTTAAGTGTTATGAACCTGTCAGTCTGTAAGTTATAAACTAGTTGCTACACCTGCAGTTTGATTAATCTGCTAATAAATCACTTGATTCTAGTTGTAGCCTTCGCAGCATTTTGAGAAACCTTCACTAAGTTTTCTAAAAAAATCATTAAAAATTGGATCTTTGTAGGTAAAAAAAAAGAATATTGTGAATTTACATGCTGTCTTAATAAAAGTGGCTGTAGCTTACTGTCAAGTGCAAAACAGGCTATTTATCAACACCTGCTAGGGTTTGTGGAATGAGCAAACCTGTAAACAGCCTCCTAAAATAGAACAGAAAATGTTTGAATATTATTCAATCTGATTCAGAAAAGCAGCTCCTGAGGACCCCAAAAATATTTTGTAAGTTTAAATTGCAAACATCAGAAACAAACTTAAAATAAAAATAAAAATAAATGAATAAAAAATAATCTAACCTCTTCAGCTGTGTGCCATGCATAATTCTGCTCTTCAGTTATCCTCATGGTACCTTCCTGCCTGCCAGTGGTACATTACAAACTGTGCACTGCTCTTGCATTATGTATTTTTTGTTCTCTCATTGCCTCTGTGAGGATAAAAATGTGTATAGCACCTTGTTTTCCTGAAGACTTTTTGTTTGCGGTGTGTAGATGATAAACATAAAATAATCTCTTACTGCAAGGAAGAACTCCAGCATTTCATACAAGATGGCATTTCCTGGACTTTGGTCCTCTGTGTGTCAAAGAGGAGATCATGAATTAGAACACTTGCAATGGTTTCAGTTCCAGCTGTAAAATATGGGCTGAATGAGAAACAAAAAATTCACTGGTGTGATCTGAATCCAGTTCTACTGCCATGTCCACAAAGTGCTGCTGCTGTCAGTTGTAACTGAGACCATACTGCCACATGGCACAAGGGACACATTAGCTGAAAGCAGCATCAAACCAAACCCCTAAAAAGATGTGATTGTGGTCGCCTACCTTGCCTTTTCCAAACATGGATATCTCACTCTCCTTGTAAGCCACACTTTGAATTCCCTCACAGGTTCAGTGATATTTAGTGATAGCCTACAAAGACATGATTTGTACCAGCAATTTCTAACTCACATTAACATTGACATGTTCTATAAATCAAGTCATCTATTCTCTATGTGATGTATCTGAATATATCTGTATCTGTGTAATTTATATCAGTTCAGATTTGGGTAACTTTTCTCTGTCAAAGTGCACATTTCAGAATTATATATCTCCACTAAATGTGAAAATTGATTATTTCTGCAGACACCTTTGTATCCATCATTTGCATATGTACACAGACTGGTAAGGTAGATACACTTGAAAAAAAAATCTGATTTTAAACCAAGTCCCTTTGTATTACTGTCTGATAGATAAATTTGCTCTAACATGGAAAATAATAATTTGCTAAAAATTAAAAGACAGCTCTGAACAGTGTTCCAGTTTGTGGCTGCAAGCAACAAAGGCTTTAGTTTTCTAGTTCAACACTTTCAGCTGAATGGTGCAGATGTTCATAAATTACATCAGGGTTGATTTTCTTCATGTTCAACCTAAGACATCAAAAAAGCATTTCTTCAGAAATTCTGATTTCTGAAAATAAAACTTGTCTTCTTTAATTCAGCTCTGTACCCAAAATCCTGTATTAAAAAATGACTACACACTTTTGTTTCACGACCTTTTCCAGATGGAATTTTGGCACCTTTTGTAAAAATTAAACCTTCTACTTGAAATGATACAACTGAAATCAATGACTACTTCTACTTCTGTGTTATATTTTAATCAGCACAAGTTAGTTTATGATAAGTAGGCACAAATATTCTGAATTTGGCTATAAGGATGAATTAACCCTGGGAGATAAAATACTGACATTGGCAGCCCATTAAAAATATTCACCTTTATCTCATATGGACTTATTCAGCTCTACAAAGGTTTTACTCACACAAAACATGTTTCCCTACAAACCTTCCTGCAAGATCATGTGCAGAAAATTTGGGACATTTTGACAACAATTCAATAACCATTTGAGAAAATCCTATTGTTAGAAATGATTGCCTGATAACTCAAGCAATTAGGAATGAATGTATTGGACAAAAATGACACTTGTACTAGAGGGGATTCATATGCTATCTAAGAAATGCCAAAATTCAGAGAAAAACTATTAACATGAGTTAGTGGTTTAAATTACTGTCTAGACTTGTCACAATAATATTATCATTATTATCTTCTGAGTCTTCTTTTTTTTTTTTTTGTGACTTTCCACAATAACAGCTTGAAGAAAAACAAATAGATGCTAAAAGAAGGAAGCTAAAAAACACATTTTGAAATTTCCAAGACAAGAACATTTGTTTGTTAATTCTAAGTAACCTGTTTTACAAGATATTGAGAGAAAGAAATTTTGGAGCTCATGCTAATTTGGCAGCTAAAAAAAAAATCTTCCTGAATTCTGTGTACACAGAATGCCCTGACATCTGTGTACACAGATGCAAGACCATCTTTTGTCTATAAAGTTTTCCTTGAGTGCCATGGTGATTGTAACCAACAGACACAGCAGGTCAGTGGGATCTGACATAAATGTTCAGGACAGTTTATCAATGTGGGCTGTGTGCCACACTAATGCCATTTCACAAAAACTTGCCAAGTCAGCCAGAACCCAGCATAGACACTGAGGTGAGTTCTTTATAAAGGCTTTTACCTGACCAGAGTTTCCAGGTCCTAATTCTTGGCAGAGCTGAGGGTGTAATGACATTAGTGAAAGCAAAAATAGCAATGATCCTGGCACTACAGGTTAAGACCATGAAGACCATGCCATGCCCGAAGGACATAACTTTGTCCTCCCTCGGTGTATTAGTGTCAGCTACCTGCTGTCCAGATCTTTATACATTTTATCTGCACAATGACCATATTCCAGAAAGAAGCATGGCCTGGGTTAAATCTGGATCCAAATAGTAAACCTAGTCACGTCCATATGAATCAGTGCAGACTAGGAAGAACAAACCCATGTCTACTTAAAAATACATTCTGCAGATGCAATTTAAAGTAGCCAAGGAGCAAATATGCACAGAACCTAAATTACACTGAGCTGCAGTAAGGAACTTTCACCTGCTTAAAATTAAGCAGGTAAAACTGAATTCCTTTGGAATCTGTACCAAAAGCCTTTCTTGCTGAGGATGGATCAGTTTAGTTTCAAATGCAGCTGATGCAAATAGCAATAATCCACTCAATTTATTAAAGCAGTGGCAGACATGTCATCCAGTCTGTGAAAGTCTGGACAGGATGGCATGGTTCACAGTCTGAAGCTCTGGTAAGACAAATTCTCATCCTGGTGATCCAAACGACCTGTGGAAGACAATAATTACAGATGGTGAAAAATTACTTTCGTTACTTAATATAGAATTAGTTCCGCAGTTTATTCTGTGTCACAGAAAGGTATCAAGGGCTGAGCCTCACTCAGTTTGTAGTCTCGGGTCTCTCAGAAGGTGCTGGTTTCTGGATTCAGGCGGCACAGCCGCGGCACATCGCTGTGCTGTCTGTGCCCTCTGCCGTCGGGAAGCAGCAGGAATCACTCTTTGGAGGAGCAGGGAGCGCTTCCCCTGTATTTGGCACTGGTGATGGCACACCTCGAGTGCTGTGTCCAGCCCTGGGCCCTCAGTTCCGGAGGGGCTGCGGTGAGTGCAGAGCAAGGCAGTGAGGCTGGGCAAGGGGCTGGAGCAGGAGTCTGATGAGCAGTGCTGGGGGATCTGAGGGGGTGTTTAGCCTGGAAAAAAGGAGGTTCGGGGGGCCCTTCTGCCCCCCACAGTCCCTGACAGGACGGGGCATCCGGGGGAGCCGGGCTCTGCTCCCAGGCTACGGGGACAGGACAAAAGCACGTGGCTTCAAACTGCGCCAGGGAGGTTTAGGTTGGATATTAGAAGGAATTTCTTCACAAATTGTGATTAAACATTGGAATGAACTGCCCGGGGAGGTGGTGGAGTCACCATCCCTGGAGGTGTTTAAGGAAAGTCTGCACGTGGCGCTCAGTGCCACGGGGTAGTCGAAATGGTGATTCTGGTCGTAGATTGGACCGCCGATGATCTCAAGAGTTCTTTTCCAACCCGATTCTTTAATTCTGTCTCTTTCTCCCGTCGAACACATGTAACCATGGGTGGAGGCAGCACCGCGAGCAGACGGGTGTTGTGAGGCTGGGGGGCTCTGTGTGGGACACGGCGAGCCCGCGCCTCAGGAAAACCCGGGGTGTGTTCCGCCTCGGCGGCTGAACGGGACCGAGAGCAGAGCGGGGATCNGGGTCCGGCCGCGGCCTCCCCACGTGTGCCGGGAGCGCGGCGTTCCCGCTGCCGCGATGTCCGTGCCGGCTGCTGCCAGCAACCTGCCCATGCGGCTGCTCCGCAGGAAGATCCACAAGCGCAACCTGAAGCTGCGGCAGCGCAACCTGAAGCTGCGGGCGGCCCAGGGGGCAGGGAGGGGCGGGGGGGGGCGCGGGGCCGCCCCNCGGCGCCTCTCCCGGGCTGAGCGCCGGCGGAGCCGTGACTAACTTTGTGTTCTCTCCCTTCTCTCTCCTCCTCCTTTGACTCTGTCTCCGCCGTGCAGTGCCCCCGCCGAGCGAAGCGGCTTCTCAGGGACCCCCGGAGGAGGAGGAGGTGGAGGTGGAGGAGGCGGCGGTGCCAGAGGTGCGTGCAGCGGCCGAGGAGGGCGCGGAGCCTGCGGACGCAGCCGGACCCCGCAGCGCTGAAAAGAAGAAAAAGAAGAAGAAAAAGAGAAAAGCGGTGGCCAATGGAGGAGATGGTGCGTGTTCTTAGCAAAGACAGCGTGTCTGTCGGGCTGAGTTAGTCTGGGAGACCCCACAAGCGCCTCCTTAGGGTTCCCGCGGCGTCGGGGAAAGTTTGAAATGCCATGTGCCGGTCAGGTGTGCGTTTTAAAGTCCCTGAGGTCTAAAGATTAACCCGTTTCATTCCAGCTGCGATATTTGAATTCTTAATTCATACTAGTAGTCAATTTATTTGTTCCATAGGATTGTGTTTTGTAACGTTGACTGGATGTTTTGCCTGTTCATTATTCAAGTACATGCCCCGTGTCTCAGGGCTCTGGTAGATGAGTGCTCTCTGCACTTGGTTGTGCAGTCAATACAGCTTTTTAGCAATGTGTCCAGCCTTTGGCAACATTTATATATTATGAAATTAAAGTATACTGGAAAACTACCAAAAAAACTTACAAAACCACCACACAAATATTGCTAGGTTTGCATATATTTTTTTATGTATAGATTTATAGATCCATATCTAGATATACATGAGGAATAGAAGCTTTCAAAATGTAATTGATTTTTTGGGATGTACATCATGATCATGCCAATGAAGAGATGCTTTCATCTCTGAAGATTTAGGTATCTAAAATGCAACTTCTCACATATCCTGAGCATAAACGGTGTGGGAAATTTGGTGTCTGCATTGCCATTGGGAAAGAATTTTGTTACCAGTTTAAGGACTACTTGTCTTGCTTCCACACAAGATGTCATATGATATACATCTACATTGTTTCACTGTGCAAAGTGGGCTTTGTGGAAGGAGCCTGGGGAATTTTTGCTCTGTGCCTCAGAAAATTCCATAGAAACCTTGTCTCTCCTCCAGCCCCCTTCCACCCCAAAAATGGAGATCTTTGTACATGGTTTACAGACTAAAGGAAGTTCAGTCTGTGGAAACAGTTTTTCATGATAATCATGACCTTTGTATTTCTAACTGACTTGTTTTCTGTAAAAATAACACTCCAGATACAGAAACCAAAAAAGCAAAAACTGAAGAAGATGAATCTGCAGAGGTAGAAGATGCAGATAAGCAGGACTCTGGAGAGAAAGAAGTGGAAGAGGAGGAGGATGAAGTGCCCAGTTTGCCACTCGGTGTAACAGGTATCTTGTGTTCTCTTTTTCATGCACAGGCAAAATCCCAAGGTCTAACCCTTTCCTTCCAGAGGGAGTTGCAGTTTTCACGTGAGCTTTGCAAGTCGGGTGTTTATATACATGATGTGACTCTGGCAGCTGTACAGCTCTCACCCACATGCTGTTCTTGGAAATTTGCATTATATACACATCTCTTGGTCCTACAATTACTAGTGAAAGTGTTTTTTAAACCTGTATACACATATGTTTATCTGTAAAGGAAGAAGTCCATGAAGAGCAAGCTGGAGGTGTAGAACTAGTAAATCTGACAGAAGAAGCAGTGAATTCACCTTCATTTTTATTAACTCTGTAGTTTTCTTACGAACTCATTAATACAGAGTATTTTGCCAGTGTCTTTGGATTTTGTGGTAGAATGCAATTAGAAGAAGTCCTTTGATTTTTTTGTATAGGCCAATTTGAACTGGTTAATCTCAGATGGCAGAGGAAATAGAAGAAATAAGTTCAAATATTTTTCATTCTGCCCCTCACTTCAGGTGCTTTTGAAGACAATTCCTTTGCTTCCCTGGCTGGTTCTGTCAGTGAGAATACATTGAAAGGCATAAACGACATGGGCTTTACACACATGACCGAAATTCAACATAAAAGTATTAAGCCTCTTCTGGAAGGCAGGTAAGAAATAGGGCTTTTTAGTTGCTGTAATGACCCCAGATGTCTTCTAAATTTTGCTGGCAAGCTACATACATGGACCATAAAATCAAATCATGGTATCATTAAGGTTGGAAAAGACCTCCATGATCATTGAGGCCAGCCTTTCCCTGGCTGATTGCTGTGACTGGCCTCTGCCAGCAAGCTCCTAGTACCAACTCCACTGGTCTTCTTTAAGCCATGTTAGTTTTTTAACATTGTCAGCATGGATCAGAGTGAGATTGCTCTCTCTTTTTCTATTGCTGCTTACAGGGATATTTTAGCAGCTGCAAAAACAGGCAGTGGAAAAACACTTGCGTTTCTCATTCCTGCAGTAGAGCTCATCTACAAGCTGAAATTCATGCCTAGGAATGGTAAGGCTCTTCATTTCACAGCTGAATTTTGCTGCAAAGCAGCCATTTAGGGGTTTGGATGAGTTGTAACTGACTCTCAGATTGATGTATTTTTTAGGAACGGGTGTTATTATTCTTTCTCCTACTCGAGAGCTGGCCATGCAAACCTATGGAGTTCTTAAAGAACTTATGAATCATCACGTTCATACTTATGGTCTGATAATGGGGGGCAGTAACAGATCAGCAGAAGCACAGAAGCTTGGAAATGGAATCAACATCATTGTAGCAACACCAGGAAGACTGCTGGATCATATGCAGGTAGATACAATATTGATGTCTAATCTGGTTGTTAAAACATAATAAAACTCCTTTCCCTGTCTGACTGTGAGTTTGTTAATCTTCTAGAACACTCCAGGTTTCATGTACAAGAACTTGCAGTGTTTGGTAATTGATGAGGCAGATCGAATTTTGGAGGTTGGATTTGAAGAAGAAATGAAACAGATCATAAAACTTTTACCAAGTAAGAAAAAAAAAAAATCTCTCTTTCCTGGAAATTACTTGACTCACATTATGTCTTCTTTCTGACTGTTATTATAGGAGAAGTTATTAATTTTTATAGTTCTGTAAATGAACTTCATAGTGGTTTCCTTACTACGTTCTTTTTTTTCTGCTAGACAGTATATATTACTTATTCAACATCATTTATCTGAAGAACAGAGTTTTCAAATGTTCTTCAGAGATATAATTCTGTTCATATAAAATCCTTTTAGTTTAATGTTTATTTTCTCATTCATCTTCCTCTGCGTGTTTATTTCCTGCAATTCATTATTTCCCAATAAGGTTTAAATTCAAGGAAAAAGGGCTTCTGACTTGCAGTTCAATCTTTTTTCATACCTCCAAGACCAGTATCTTGAAGAAGTTTAAGTATTTATCTTAAATTTTTCTTTTCCTAATTTTTCATGTAACCGTTCCTTGTAGTTGATGTATTTAACACAATTTGAATTGTTTTTTTTAAACAAAAATATTGTAGTATTCATGGAAATTAATTTAGAATTAGAAGACCTCAGTTTTGTTTTGCGTCTGAATTGGATTGCAAATGATTATTAACATTTTTATAGAGAAAGAACACTGTGTTTTGATAGTGGTTAGGATTTTGGGGGTGGGGACAGCTGAAATAAACATGGTGTACACCCCATAATACAGCTACACCTCTTTGTTTGTCAGTAGCAGTATGTTTGAATTAGAATTTAATTGGAAGATTTGCTCAGGGAAGTTGCAGTTAGATTTTAAGGAATCACCGTTTGAGTTCTAATTTAAAAAGTGATGCTGTCCTTCAAATATTTTCCAGAGCGCAGACAGACGATGCTTTTCTCTGCCACACAAACCAGAAAGGTCGAAGATCTGGCAAAGATCTCTCTGAAGAAAGAGCCACTGTATGTTGGGGTTGATGATAACAAGGAGACAGCAACAGTAGATGGTCTGGAACAGGTAAGACAAACATTAGTGGGAGGGTTGTGATCTCTGAACACACCAAGCCCTGTGGTTTTTTCACTTGGGATGCTTCAGATGTATAACTGTTTGGTGAGGTTTTTTCACAAAGTAGCCCTTCCCTGATGTAATTGTGTTCCTAAAACACAAGTTTGCTCCTTACTACTTTTATTTAACAATGTTTAAAATTTTTGCAGGGTTATGTGGTCTGTCCATCTGAAAAAAGATTCCTTTTGCTCTTCACATTCCTCAAGAAGAACCGGAAGAAGAAACTGATGGTATTTTTTTCTTCGTGTATGTCAGTGAAGTACCACTACGAATTACTCAACTACATTGATCTGCCTGTTTTGGCCATTCATGTAAGTATCTTATTAATTGATTTATTTTGAATTATTCTGATAACACCTCTAAGCTGTTACTGGCTCTACATTTGCCTGGTTTGTTTCAGTGCAGTTTCTAATAAAATGACAGCCTGCTCATAAAACTGATGATGGTCTTGATTAGTCTGTAGAGGAAGGAGATAAAGCAAAGACTATATAATAACACTTCAGTAATCAGACTTGATATTTTTTAAATCAGTGCTGAACACTGATACTAATTTATGCTCTCTGTGTAGCAACATTTGTGTTTTCTTCCAAGAAGTTACCTTTCACAAGCACTAAAATTCAATATGTGGAGCAAACTTCTTGTCAGAGAAATCCAGTCTAATGCCTGANAAATTCAATATGTGGAGCAAACTTCTTGTCAGAGAAGTCCAGAGTCTGATGCCTGTAGTGTTTGATGCTTTTCCTAAGGCTGGGGTGATGTTTGGATTTACTATGCCAATTCTTACCATTTGGATGAGTATTGTAAATTTTTTGTCAAAACCAAAAAAATGCAGAGTTTAGAAGAAAGAATTCACTAAAATTCTATTAAACAGTTGTAACTAATCACAAATGTCATTTTTTATTTTGTTTTGGGGGGAAATGTGCTGTTATTCCTTCATAGAACTGTGACAAGTATCAGTTTTGTTTGTTATTTGCTTTTATAACCTGTAGTCTGTCTAACATATTGCTAGACTTGCAAATGTCCTTTTTCTGAATTTGCAACATGCATGTTGTGCTCATGAAAAGAATGTTTATGCAATTTTTAATGTTTTGGGAGATATACTTTAACCTCTGAGGGGTGCCACTTCTTGTAACCCTGTGTGGTTTATTTTTTCTTTGTTTCTTCACTTCACAATGGTCCTGCTTGGTCTGTACAAAACCACACTTTGCAAAGATGTCTCAAATTACTTTTTGAGTTGGTATTTCATCCCCAGTGTGTTTGTTTCTTTCAGGGGAAGCAGAAACAGACCAAACGTACTACAACGTTTTTCCAGTTCTGTAATGCAGAGTCTGGAATACTGCTGTGCACTGATGTGGCTGCCAGAGGACTGGACATTCCTGAGGTTGACTGGATTGTCCAATATGACCCTCCAGATGATCCAAAGGTAAGCTAAGGAAATAGACAAGTGTCACAGCAAGAAATCAGATTCTGTCTACAAACTTAGTTGCAGAGAAGAGCTGAAACTGCTGCTTGACAGAGGGCAGGACTCAGCCATGGTCATATCCAGCTGCTGGTTTCTTTCACTGCCCTTCACCAGCTCCTAGGAAATTCTGCTCCTAGCCAAGACCTTGGTTGCCTTCTTAAGAATTGCATTTTAAAATATTGTTTGCGCTGTGAAATTAAAATCTAATCATTTAAACAACCAAACACTTCTCAAGAGGAAGGTGAGTTTACATATGCATCCCTGAGCTTTTCCAGTTGAAATTTGCTTTTTGTTTAAAGATAATATTCTTACTTGAATAAAAGTCTACTGTAAACAAGGGAAACTCAAAAATCTCAAATCAAGGTTAAATTTTCAGTTACTGCAGACTAAGATTTTTTTTCTTCAGTAAAAGATAAAATGCTTTAGTCAGGGTCTCTGTCTCAGCCTGGAGTTGCTTTGCACCCTCAGCATTTGTTTTCCCTTATCCATGTGTCAAGTTTTCCCTTGTCCAGTGCCAAGAAAAAGTTTTACCAAATAGTGAATGATGCCTTACATTATATTGAGGTTAACTTTGGTGTATTTTTTTGTTGGTTATTAAGACTGCCTGACCTTGTTGTCTGTTATTCTTTCCCAAAGGAATATATCCATCGTGTTGGTAGGACTGCCAGAGGAATAAACGGTAGAGGACATGCTCTGCTCATCTTACGACCAGAAGAGCTGGGCTTCCTTCGTTACCTGAAACAAGCCAGGGTAAACTTCTGTGCAGTTTTTAAAGGCAAAACCTGTTGGTTTGGTTTGGTTTGGTTTGGTTTGCTTTTGCAAAGATCAGTTTAATTTTGTTTAATTCCAAAAGAGGCACAGTCTTCTTCTAAAGGTAATCATTTTAACAGACCTGCACAGAGCTGCTTGGTTGCTCTTCTTATGGACTTGTTTTATGACTTTTAACTAAAGTGATTTAACTTCTAAAGCAAAAGTGGTAAAAAATGGTGTCATTCCGAGTGTCTCTATTACTCTGGCTTAAAGGAAGTGATAATACTGTCATATTGATGTAAAGGCACTTTACAGATACAGTTGTGGTGTTAAAAAAAATCTCTTATCTAGCAGATTGCTTTCTATTTGTCCTTGGTCTTAAACACATTCACTCTATTTACACAGTGTAAATAATGTTGATACTTCAATTCTTCTTTTGTTTATAAGGTACCACTAAGTGAATTTGAATTTTCTTGGTCAAAAATCTCAGACATCCAGTCTCAGGTATGAAATATTTTTACACTTCAACTACTTTGAATATCTTTGTTATAATTGCATGGATAATGTTGCAGTCTATAATGACTGCAACTCAAAAATATGTGTGCTTCTTTAGGAATGTTAGTATATAAGCCCAAGTGTATTTTTAATTATCTGGTGTTTATAAAGCCTAACATCAGCTAAAATTATTTTGTGCTCCTGTGCTACAAAAATAGCCAAGGAACACAGAGTTAGCATAGATAATTCTGAAGATGTGAGTTTCTGTTGTTGATTACTTCTGTGAATCATTCTTTTGATAAGAGTTCTGTAAAGTTTCTTTGCAGTAACTTGAATTTAAAATAGCAAGTACAGGAAGCAGTGAAGACAGTCCTTACAGAGAGAGGTTCCTAATTAAGCATAATCAGGAAGAAGTGGTGCCTAATGTAGCTTATTTTTAGAATGCTGAATTAATGTACGTTAAACGTCAGATGAAACACTGGGATCTAATGAGTATTGGGAACTTGGCCCACGTCAAAAAAAAGTCTTAGTCTACCCTGGTGTATCTCATTTTTGGTTTAGAAATAATATTAGAATTAATACTGCTGATGTCACAATGCATTGGCACCATGATAGCTCAGACTGTGCAGGGAATTGCATGGAATCATGCAGTTCAGATATCAGGCTGGCAGTTCTCATACACATGGTTTCATGGTGTGGCTGCAGGTGTATTGTCCTTGATTAACTTGTTTGGGACAACCCAGTGTAATATTTCTGTAAATTTTCATATTGCTGAGGCTTTGTTTGTACTGCAAGTCAGCTTCAGGATTTTTTGTACCTCTACTTGTTTATAAAAGCATTTTTGCACCTGAATGTGCACTTTGATGTCACAGGGCATTTTTGGTGTAGTGAGGAGTGAATGTCATTGCCACTCACACAATAAAAAATGTCTGAATATAATGTGTAGACTTTTAACAGCTGTAATTGTTTATGGTTTTATGTTCCCCTCACCAGCTGGAAAAACTGATAGAGAAGAACTACTTCCTTCACAAGTCAGCCCAGGAGGCTTACAAAGCTTACATCAGAGCTTACGACTCCCATTCTCTGAAGCAGATCTATGATGTCAACAATTTGGATCTTCCCAAAGTCAGCCTTTCGTTTGGTTTTAAAGTTCCTCCGTTTGTTGACCTCAGTATCCTTTTACTGCAGTGTTTCAAAGCTGAATTTCTGCATTATAAATGTTCAGTGCAACTTGCTGAATTCCTGTGGTTCTGCTGTTTTGTTGTTGGGGTTGAAGTTTTTCTGCTAATAATCATAAAAATGCATCACGCTCCAACAGTACTTTAACAAAGAAAATGTAAATATTAACTGCAAAAATGCCTGCAAACATCTCTTTTAGCACATGTCCACGCTGTACAGGCTTCAGTTGCAGTCAGGCAGATTCTGGAATGCATCCATGTTCCAAAGTATTGTTCTCCTCCATGCAAAATTATTTTCATTGAAATGTACTTGTTTAAGTTCCATAGTCATGGAATATTGGCATAGAGAGGCAAGAGCAGGAACTAGAAGACTGTATCTGAATTGCTGTCAAACCTGACAGTGGATGGAATTTGAAGCAGTAGTGTCTTGGATACTTTAATTGGACAGCTGGAGGAGTATTTAGAACCACAGGCACAAAATTTTGGGTTTCTCTGTAATTGGGCAGCTCAGCTTTTTCTCTGTTTTTTCTCACATCAATAACCCTTAGTAAACCCAAAATGCAATATTTCAAATTACTCCTTTTTAAGTTCTTTAACCAATGAAATTTCAGATGTGAACAGCAACCATGGCAGAAGACTACAGAAAAGAGGTGGAGGTGGAGGATTTGGCTACCAGAAGTCAAAGAATGTCCACAAAGCAAAAATCTTCAAACACATCAGCAAGAAATCTGACAATCGGCAGTTTTCTCGTTAATTCTACTCATTAAGATGCCTTGGGGCCTTGGAGTAGCTTACCTTGATCAAAACCATCTGGTAGTTATTTCCAGTTTAAACAGCTCCTTTCCCATTTTTAGGTCTCTTTAAACATCTTTTATTTTTCACTTCAGGAACATCTTTTATTTTTCACTTCAGGAAGACTCTTCAGAACTGAGGCTAAAGGAGAATATGGCCAGGGAATTTTGCCATACTGGTTGTAAGGAAGAAGATCATTTAAATTACCTGAAGTCAATACTACAGAGATTTTTATTAAAGAAAGGGAGAATACCTTTAGGTTTTATAGAAGAATTTGCTTTACATTTACCCATCTTTCTCTGCATACCTATGAAAATTGTTAAGAGTGGACAACATAAGGACATTGTGAGCAACACCTTTTTATCTCCCAGAATCATTGCAAGGGATTTTAATGCTACAGAACTCTGCTTTGGCCATCAAACATGCTGAAGAATATAGGAAGATTCCTTTAGAACTGAACCATGGATGAATAATTAAGGCTATATGAGCTTGTGAATAATTTCAGACATGGTATCTGTATAACAAGTACAGTGTCCAAAATAAATCTCTTACATCAATTCTGGTGCACGATTAATATTGATTTAATGTGATACAGTGGTAACACTATTCTGAAATATTTGGTTTTCCTTCATGTCCAGTTTAAATCTGAATTTATTAATCTGGGGACATCTAGTGTACTCTGCAAAGAATTAAAGAAAGCAGATTAGATAAATTAAAGCACTCAAGCCAGGTATTTCTTAAAAATGCTTCATAACCTTGATGCAGTGAGAAGTTCTACACTTGCAAATTAAAAAAGGGAATTGCTTTCAAGTCTTTGTATATCAGATCAACAATGAGCAAAATCAAAGATACTGCCACAGGACTGGGGGGGGGGGGGGGTGGTGGAGAGACTCAATAAGTGAAAAAGTGAAATGGCTTATAAATATACTAGAAGGGAATTTTGAAGGAGGAATATAAAAAACTGAAATGGAAGAGGTTGGAATACACATTGCAGATAGGAAAAAATGTGGAGGCTTTAGTACAAGAATACACAAGTTGGGTAAAAGAGTAATTGTATTACACATAGTATTTCCATCTCTGCCATTGTAGCAGTAGGAGACTGCTCTTAGGAGGCTGCAGTGGTGGTGAGAAGTGTTTAAATTAAAGTGTTCATGTGTCAAGGAAAGACTAAAATGTCACAAAATCCAGAAATGTGGGCCACATTACTGTAAAACAGCTTTTAATTTACATTTAAAATGTAACCCAGGAGCAGTTACAAATACAAAAGCATAAGTAGTTATTCCAATATAATTGGAATGTTATTTCTTAGGTCTTCTGAGGTAGCATGTCAGATTTAAAACTGATACATGCATTGAAGGATTTTTTAAAAAATCAGTGGACTTTTTTTCATCCTTGGGGAAAGCAGATGGAAAATAATAGGACTATTCTGTTTCTAGTGCTTCCACCATTCAGATTTGAGCATTGTCTGGTTTTCCCTCATGAAATGGCTGACTTTAGACCCTAATAGGCTTTTAAGATTTTTAATGTCAAAATAGTTTTGTTACTAGAATTTGAGGGTTTTGTGCTTCTAAGTTTTCAATGAAATAGCAAAATCTCTGAAGCATAAGCAGTGCTAGTTATGATGCCTGTCTCATTGAGTTCTAATCTTTGATTCTGGATTTTCTTAAAAATTCATAAATAATAGATGTCCAACTAATTTCCATATCATTCATTTAATTTTAGTTTCATTAATAGCACATCTTAGGAGTTCTCTCTGAGATCTACATCATCATACAGTTTAAGGCTTCTGTTTATACCTGCCAGCTGTGCAGTTACTGCATGGGAATTTTCTTTCATTGAAGCAAAAGAAACGCTGAGAGACTCAGCGTTGGATGAACTGCAAAATTAATTACTGGGAAAGAAATGTAAGCAAAGCTGCAGTAAACCACTGTGAAGATCAGTGTGGTTATGTGGGCACAAGCAGTGGCTGCAGTAGTGTGGAGTATTGGTTTGAACAGGAAAAGAGTTGGGATATGGAGTCAGTGACCACCTGTCTGACCACGTGCTCACGGCCAGAACTGGTTGGGCTTAAAAGTGCATCAAAAGTCTGCCACTTCTAAAGTCTGATACATGGAGAACTGACAAAGAGCCTGCACAACTCCTCCCTGTGATACTTGGGTTGTATTTTCCTAATTTTCTAATACAAAGAAATCTTTGAAACAAACCTCTGTCGGAGATGGAAGGACTGGATGGTATTGCTCTAGACTAATAGTAGCTTACACTGAAGGAAAGAAAAAGTTAACACTGTTACTTGAACATAGATGTGTAGTGGCTTCACCCTGCCTGTAGTAGCTACAAAGTCATCTCTAATTTCCTGATTAAGCAGAAGAGAAATTTATGAGCTGAGACTAAGTGGGAATTAAAAGTTTCCTGTCTTGTGCAGATGCAATTACCTTTTGCTTTGTTTATGAAATCGTAAATGACAAATAGTTTCTGATGAAATATCTGTGTATTGGGCAGCATCTGTTCCACCATGGTACTGCAAGAAGTGCAAAAGATTGTCAAACTGGAAATCTAAGGTCTCCTTTGCAGCTCCCCCTGTTATCAATCTTGTGAGCAGTTAATAGACCTCAGCCATCAGCTCTCAAGGCTTGTCTCATAACAGTGACCAGTCGCTCGGGGACTAATACCGTGTGCCTTGAGAAATTGCTCTCTACCTCTGAGAACCTTGACAAAGAAATTGGACTCTTTAAACC
Organism: Urocynchramus pylzowi; assembly: GCA_013397555.1. Taxonomy (NCBI): domain Eukaryota; kingdom Metazoa; phylum Chordata; class Aves; order Passeriformes; family Fringillidae; genus Urocynchramus; species Urocynchramus pylzowi. The sequence goes on along the minus strand of VZRH01004153.1, from coordinate 229,806 downwards.
ACTTAAAGGGGGGATCAAAACTGTCCTGCTTGAACTGGAAGATGTTTTTGACAGTTCTTGGAACAGGCCCATAAAGGAGCACTCTGCCACCAAGTTACTGCTCATAATTGTGAAAAATCTCGTCATGACCCGAGTTTCCTGTGCCATAAAGCTGCTGAGTTACAGACAAGCACAACGCTGGTCAGAAAGTGTTGCCATCAAATTTTTCAGGGTGAATGTCACAGGTAGGAGGCACCTTTATTGACATTGTAGAGCAAGAATAGTTGAGAACTGAGTAAGGTATTATCTACTGAGGTCTGCTGTAAATAAGAAGTATATTTATATTTTGGCAGTAATCAGCCTTGCTGTTTGATGTATGACTTGATGACTCGATTTAAATAAGCTACCAAAGCTCTGATGATTTGCTTTCAGGCCAATGACTTGAAGATCAGGGAAAGCAACTGACAGGAAGGGTGAAAAGGGCTATGTGATTTTAAAAAATAATATTTTAGGAGAGGTCCCACTGTGAAGGAAGACATGGTGCTGACAGGATACTGCACAGGTCTGTGCCTTTTGGTTTTAGTTCTACCACTGCCCTGCTTAGGAGATCATTGTCCAGTCACTTCATGTGCTGAAAACTTAAAAGGGATTTTACAGAGCCCTGAAAACAGCCAGAAAAGAGCCAGTTATTAGCCCTCAAAAGGTGGGTCGGTTGTTGGGTTTGGGGTTTTTTTTCAAATTAATGCTGAAAGAAGCCTATAATCAAGCATACAGAATAAAATCTATCACTGCTCCTGGTTTTTGCTCTATTAGCTTGATTTTCTCAGGATTTTAGCTGACAGGAGAATTCAGGCAACGCTTACTGAGGCTTTTGTTTGTCTCATGCTTTTAGATTTATAGAAGATGTTGAGCCCTGACAATAAGAATCCAGCCTCTTGAGCTGGAATGCTCTTAGCTGCTAAAAAATCTGCTGCTTGCATCAAAGTCATAAATACCATGATGTTGCTTCTGTCAAATCTCTTTATTGCACAGCCACGTGGGGAAGAGATTACTTTTAGTTTTTCCTCTTAACCATCACAATGAACTTTTGATATGGAGTTGTGAGGAGAGGTGGAGGGAAGATGCCATTAGAAGAAGGGAAGACAAATGGAAAGTCAGAGTTCTGTCTAGAAACACATTCACTTTGCTATATGGGTGTCATCCAGCTTAAGAACTGCATTCACTTTTCAAAAAAAACCCCAAAACCTTAGCATGCTCTTCAATAGCAGTCCATCTTCCCAGACACTTTTGTAAGCTGCAACACTGAAAAACATAACCATCTACTATTCTTTTCCCAGTTGGTCAGAATTTAAAGAAAAAAGAAAAAAAGGGAAAATTGTAGGCTCTGCAAAATCTTGTATAACAGTTATCAAACTTCCAAACTCTCTTCTCTATTGTGGCTGCCAGCTAAAGATGTTGAGATGCCCAGGGCTTTCTGGGCTCCTCTATGAGCAGTTGCAATCACCTGTGAATGTTTTTATTATTAATAAAAACAATACTACCTGGCATCTATATAACACCTAGATTCTCCATCACATTTTCAATTGTAAAAGTATGAAACCAGCTGTCAAAGGACTTTGGAAGGCTTAGTTTTTGTCTTGAGCTGAAATTTTCTATATCCTTCTCAAATTAATTGCAGGATTTATATAACTGACTTTTCTTAAAAAAATGCTTTAGAAAGGAGGCTAATTTTCTACTAAAGAGGATGGTATGAAACTGCATCTGCTAGAAGCTTTTTTAGCACTTTTGAATCTAAAACAAAAAAGAGAAAATATGTAAAGAGTTGAGTTCAGGTAGTCCATTTATAATGGTCTAAAAATAATCTGTGTCTAATGGATAAAAACAAACTTCTGGAAAATGTAACATTAAATGTTATATATTTGCTATAAAAATACGGCATCACTTCACAAAATGGGCTGGAATTCTGTTCTATCTGGATGAATCATCACCCTCCAGAGCTGTTACTAAGCTGTTTGCTGTCCTTAGGAGTGCTTGGAAATGGTGCTGTGACAAGGCTGGCCTGGGCAGCTGCTCCCTGGGGAGGACAGACACCTCCTCAGCACAGCTGAGCAAAGGGGAGCTTGGACACGAATTACAAGGATGCAGGGAGGGTTAAGCCAAGTTAAGAACTTTCAGACTGACAGAAAGAAATAGTATGACAAGTCTGAATCCCAAAAGATTCAGTTAAAGAGAGTCCTGAAGGGATGTTCGGTGAAGCGATGAACATAGATGAACTAGGAAATATGTTTTGCAATTCCTCCCCTCTGTCACAAGTCCTTTTCTCATCAATTTTCAGGTCAACAGGGAAAAGTGAGAACAGATGCAAAGGAAGATGTATTTAGACTTACAAGAGGTTGGATTTTCCACCCTTTTGTGTTTTGCATCCCTCCGACTTCTCAAAAGCGCCACAAAGCACCAAACGTCCAGATGGAAAGATGACATTTCCTTGTATTCACTGTTGATTCTGTTGTCCATCTTCAAGGCCTTGGTCACATATTTGATTATTTTAAGAGCAATGAAATGGTTGGTGGGAGCACTGAGGGAACACGGCAGGAAAGGGCTGTGAAGAGAAGAGGGTATCCCGTAGCCTCATGGGGTCCATGGGGAGAAGGGGGTGGCTTGTCACCATCTGGGTCTGTGGGGACACAAACTGTTGCTGTCTATTCGGCCCTGGTGAGGCCACATCTGAGCACTATGTCCACTGAGCTCCTCTGCACAAGAAAGGCAAGGAGCTACTGGAGATGGGCCAGCAGAGGCCACAAAGGTCATGAGGGGTCTGGAGCATCTCTCTATGAGGAGAGACTGCGAGAGCTGGGCCTGTTTAGTCTGGAGAAGACAAGACAGAGAGGGGAGCTCATTAATGCACATTAAGATCTCAAAGACAGGTGCCAAGAGGATGGTGCCAGACTCTTTCCAGTGGTGCCCAGCAACAGGACAAGGAGTAATGGCCATAAACTAAAACACAAGAAGTTTAACCACAACGCGAGGAAGAACTTCTTTACACTGAGGGTGGCAGCGCACTAAAATCTGCCCAGGGAGGGCGTGGAGTCTCTCTCTCCGGAGACATTCCAAACCCACCTGGACGTGTTCCTGGGACACCTGCCCGAGGTCACCGTGCTGGGCAGGGCGGTGGGACGGGATGATGTCCAGAGGTGCCTTCCAGCCCCGGCAGTTCGGACACCCCGCGCGCAGCGGGCGCCTCGCCCCTCACGGGGCCGCGGGCAGCAGCCGGGGAGGCGGCGCCTCCCGCCGCCCCACA
>VZRH01004153.1:178592-226180 GCA_013397555.1 Urocynchramus pylzowi | reverse complement strand
TGCACATGTGGGGCGGGCGCTGAGCGGAGGCGCGTCCTGGTGTGGGGCTCCCGCTCGCCGGCAGCGGGGCTGGGGACGGTGCCGGCGGCCTGGGAAGGGGCAGCGGTGAGGGGTCGAGCCCTGGTCCTGGGCATGGCGGAAACCCTGAGCCCCTGCTCCCCACGGGGCCAGTGCCAGCCCAGCATGGGCGCCAATACCTCGTCCGCCAACGTGGACACCAACGCCTCCTCCTCGGTGGTGGGCGGCAGCGCGTGGAGGGGCCGGGAGCCCTTCTCCATCTTCACCGTCCTCATCCTGACCCTGCTGGTGCTCCTGACCGTGGCCACCTTCCTCTGGAACCTGCTGGTGCTGGCGACCATCCTGCGAGTGAAGGCCTTCCACCGGGTGCCCCACAACCTGGTGGCCTCCACGGCGGTGTCGGACGTGCTGGTGGCGGCCCTGGTGATGCCGCTGAGCCTGGTGAAGGAGCTGTCGGCCGGGCGGCGGTGGCGGCTGGGCCGGGAGCTGTGCCTCGTGTGGGTGTGCTTCGACATGCTGTGCTGCACGGCCAGCATCTGGAACGTGACGGCCATCGCCCTGGACCGCTACTGGTCCATCACCCGGCAGCTGCAGTACACGCTGCTCGCCCGCCGCCGCATCTCCAACGTGATGATCGCTCTCACCTGGCTGCTGTCCGCCGCCATCTCCCTCGCCCCGCTCCTGGGCTGGGGGGAGACCTACAGCCCCGAGCAGGAGCGCTGCCAGCTCAGCCAGGACCCGTCCTACACCATCGTCTCCACGGGCGGGGCGTTCTACCTGCCCCTCTGCGTGGTGCTCTTCGTCTACTGGAAGATCTACAAGGCGTCCAAGTTCCACATGGAGGCCCGCAGGAGGAACGCCGTGGTGCCCCTGCCCGAGGCTGCCCAGGTAAGGCTGGGCAAGGGGAGGGAGCCTCGCTGCTCCCCCGGGCACTGCCGTCCTGCTTCTCCTCGGCTCCGGCCCTCAGCCCTGCGATGGTGGGTTCGGCACAGCGAGGTGCCCTGCGGCTCCCGTCTGAGCTTGACTTTGTCACAGACTGGACGTGAGCAGTAATCAGCCAGGCAAAAAGTGCAGCTCCTGGAGAAAAGCTTTGTTCTCATTTTTTCCATGTGGGTTATAAGAGTAAGGGACAGGTGCATTCACCGCCAGTTGGGAGAGACATTTGAAAATTGTCTCTTTGTTCCGAATTTGCCATTCTTTGGGTTTTTTTCCCCCTCTGTATTTATTCTAGTGTTGGTGGGGTAAAAAAAGACATAAACAGATCCCCAGGTCTGTACCGAGATAAATGCACATTTATCTACATTTATTTAGCACAGACTTTGTGTGTCTGAATACATTCTGGTAAGCAAATTAAGCACGATTCACAATATAAACTTATATGTTTATAGCTTGGGCTATTTTTCCTTGAATGATGCTCACTGCATAGTGTTGAAGCAATGAGCAATTGTTTCTGGTTTAAAATTACCTGCAGGCTTCAAAACCATGTTCTCCTTATCCCAAAGATTGTCTGTAATCCTGCAGTGCCCTAGCCATTTGGGAAGTCTCGTTCATTTTGGGGATACACCTTGCTGGCAGGAAAGCTGTGTCCCTTCAGAAGGGTTGGGGTTGGCTCCTTGTGCTCCCAAGTCAGGCTCTCTGCATGATGCTGCTGTCACCCTTTCCATGCCTCCACTGTGCTTGGCTGTGCTCTCTGTAAACTTTCCCTGCTTTCTGTCACGTACTCTTACTCTCACTCCTACCAGTCTTTATGTTTTTGTGATTGCATGTTGCACTTCCTAAGCCCAGTCCCTTCCCAGTAGCCAGAGATGAGCTGTGTGGATGTTAGAGATACCTACAGAGAACATTTCTGTTCCATTGGGGTTAATCCTGCAGAGCCTCATTCCCCTGCAAAATCCTATCTTTGATTTGGAGGCAAGGAAGTTTATTATCATGGTCACAAGTAAGAGTCTGTAGGTTGTGTCCCCAGATGCTTGCAAGAGATGCACTGGCATAATTGCATTATTGCACTGGCATAATTGCACTGGCAATTATGTGTGATTAGACTCGCAGATTTGGATCATAATGTCTTGAAGCTACTTCTAATATATGTTGATTTATGAAGGTATCTTCTATGAAAAAGCAAAATATTTGTTAGAAAAGTTGAGAATGTCTCCTCTAGTGGCATTTTTTTTTCCTACAATCTTCAGCCTCTAGTTTGCACCAGATTTCTTTCAAATTTTTTTTAAGTACTATGAAAGTATTGCTTGGAGTTAATGTATAATCTCTTCAAGCACAAAAGCCAGCTGATTATTTGTAGTGGTTTTGCATCCTCTATCTTTTACATACACACATACCCATACAGGAGTAGTTGTTTGGAATCCAAAATTCCGGGAAGCGAAATGAGCTGAGGCCTTGCTGCTCAAGCCAGTGGAGAGACACATCACAGGAGAGTTTTAGCAAGACAGAGTCTGGCTGCAAATTGTCATGGTTCTGTCTGCAGGAGGCCCTGCATGGGCCCAGCACAGCTGCCAGGTGGGTGCTTCTTGTGATACAGAAACGTCTGGGGGCTGGTTTAGGCTGCCCTGGCAAAAGGGCTCTGTCACAGTGAGCTACACACCCATTTTGGAGGGGTTATGGCAATACCAGCAGATGCTCTAGCAGATGCTTCTTTCTCATTGTTGTGATTGACATATTAACTGTGATTGACTTCTCCTAGCAGGGATTCTTGAGTCTGCAATTGGTGTGTAGTGGCAACTTCCTCTATTGTCCCAGCAGCTTCATTTGCTGACTTAAATGAAAAGACTTCTGTGATTCAGATGCAAACTTAATTCCTCACCTGAAGGAAGAGTTGATGCTGCACACGTGTACATTAAATGAACTCATGGATCAAGCAAGCTGGCATTCAGGATGCATTTCTTGTTTTCCTTCTAAATTAAGATACTGAGATTTACTCACCAACTGTTATCCTGATCCTTTTTAAGCTTGTGGTAGTAGGATCCATCACTTTCACAGGAAGAGTAGCAGTTCCCCAGTGAATTCTGGAGGGGAATCTTCACACACATCACTACTGTTCTTTGGCAAAACCCTGTTGTTTTTTTAACATGCAAACACAAAGGTAACGTTGCCGAGCTTTGCTTCTCTGCATGCAGGAGTGATCAGAATGTCAGCATTAGCTTTGTCCTCTCTGATGGGACAAATTCTGTTCTGCTTCTCATGGTTTGCCCATCAGCTCATTCTGATTTTCCCTTTCTTTCTCCCTTGATGTCTCTCTTCCCTCTAGTTTCTTCCATCTCCATTCTCAGAGAATGCTCACGTGTCATGCTCACCCTGGCAACATTCTCCTTCTGTCACTGTGACTCTGGATGTGAATTCCCCTCTGCATCTCACTCCAGGTGCCCTGCACCAGGTGATCTGAGGAATATTAGCAGGGCTTTTTTTGGCACATGATGCCAAAGGCTGGCAGTGCTTCCCAGTCTGGAGGTGAGCAGTACCAGCAGTGCTCTCTGCTGGGAGAGACATCTGTGTTACACTCAGGAATGAGCTGTCAGGTAGTGCTGGACTGGAGCTGCACAGCAGGCCTGCAGTTGGTGGCCTGAGGTACAACCAGCTGGGTAATTCTGGCAAGTCTAAGGACAGAAAAGGTCTGAGCTCATAGCACTCAGATGCCAGTAGGGATGTCCTGGAAAAACCAGTGCACCAAGTGGAGCAGTGAGGGTGGTACCTTGATGTTTGTCAGCCAACAGAGTCAGGCACCAAAATGATTTGCAGGTTGCCTATATATATATCTGTATATATATATAAAAATATACAATGGTTTGGGGTTTTTTCACAGGGAAAGGGCATTCCTTTCAAACTGGGAGTTGGCATACATACCTTATGTTCCTACACTCTTACAGAGCTGCAGAATAGAATAGGTACAAAATAACTATTCTGAGTCATTCTTTGGTTAAAATTATACTTGTGTTTTTGAAAAATACTTTTCAAAACCTTTGAAAAAATTCAGGTGAGGGAGATGGATGTGAAACATCTGAGATGCTTTAGGTTTTAATGAAAGCTTGGTTTTTGCTTTCATTTGAAATAAAATAATTGCCAAATTTGGGTCCTAAATTAAGCTGGTGCTTTTATAATTTCTTGTTTGCCAATTATGAAACTCCCTGAAAAGAGAATTTTGCAGGCAACACTGACGTGGGTGACCCTCATTAAAAACCTAGTGACATATCATCACTGACAGAGAGCTATGCTCTGTCACACCTGGTTGACAGCAGGCAATAATTCTCTCTCTAAACAGTCCAATTGAAATAAATGAGACTGCTTGAAAACCAGCAGATACTGCTGGATAGTGCCCTTTTAAATCCATGAAATCACTTGTGCCATAGGGATAGCCCAGCAAAATCGAGGATGGTGGGATCTGAATGTCTGCATTACTTACATGTAGTAATTGCCAAATCAGATTTAAATTTTCATGTGAGGACTTAAAAATCAAGTTCTGTTGATGGTTGGTGGAGGTCTTGTTGGTAGTTTTCTTTTTTTTTTTTCTTTTTTAATTTTTTTTTTATTTCTCCCCTCTCAAAGTACTTATATAGAGTGTAAAAACATTTGGCATGATCCAAACCTTAGAGTTTTGTGAGAGTCCTTCCCACTTTGGATAACATCAGGCTCCAGAGGTGCTGTATTGTTCTGCACCTTGGCCCATGAAGCTTCTCCAACTCACAACCAGTCAGGATAATGTGGGAGAAAAAACCAGATTCTCCTTTTGTGAGGTCATGGGCCTTTTATTTCTTATTCGTGCCTCTGTACAAGTAGAAGAGCTGGGTCAGGAAACAAAGTTCAGCTGTCCAGAAGAGGTGCAAAAAATGTCCAGAAAAGAATGAGGCAGGAAGTAAAGTAGAGTGGGTAGTGATTTCCTGGGAGAAATACAGTTAGTCCTGCTTACAGCAAAAGAAAATCCTGTGAGAGAAACCAGGTGTTCTTCCCCCTTTCAAATGAACTGTTTATGTTGGTGGAGCATCCAAGACAGTGTAGATATTTCTATGTTTTGATCCTTTGTTGTGCATTTAGCTTCTTGTGCTCTTGTTCAAAGAGCAAGAAGTGTGCCAGGGCTTCACTGAGGCAGTAATGACCTTTGCTGAACCACACTGTGATAGGCAAAGCTCTAAATTTGTGGTGCTGAGCCAGATTTGATTGATGTTTATCATTTCTGTTGTTTTGTTATTGCAGACCCTGCAGGTGCAGGACAGACACATGCAGAGCACCTGCCTCGAAGCAGTAATAACAATCATTAAAGCTATAAGGAACATTATAAATCAAGGGATTTTGTCAGAAGCTCCTTAGTGGCATGTTTTCTATGACACTCTAGGAACACTGGAATTGGGAACATACAGCTCTGGGAACATGTAGCCATTTAGGAGGAGTAATTTACTGGGGACAGACAAACAAGAGGAGAGGCATTGAACTGTAATTGCTGATCACTGTACAGAAGAATAAATTCTGGAATTAAAACCAAACTCCTTTGTGACTGTAGAAGGATTTGTACTTGAGCTCATTTCCTTCCTTTACTTTTTATTAGTCTCACAGAACAGCAGTCATCTCTGCAATTCTCACAGCCCATTGTCCTGGAAATAGCTGATTTCATGAGTTCAGAATGAAATTCTGGCCTCAGAGGAGCAGTCCTTTCATGCCAGCTATTTCCCCAGTGCTCCTGGAGCAGTGCCCGGGCAGATGGAAGGAAATCTGTGCCCGAGGCAGAGTGTGCTGCTCTCACACGGAGTGAGAGCAGTGTGCAGCACTGCAGAGATGGCTCCAGCATAACCCAAGGCATCTCCATGGACTGCTCTAATTTACAGTCTGTGACCACCTCTGCTGTCACAGCCTGCATGCTAGTGCTCATCAGTCAGCCCAAAATGGGGGTAAAGGTTCCATACTTGTCCTTTGTTCTGTGTGGTACGGGGATAAAGGTCAGCTGTTGTGACTTACTCTGGAAACTGGAGTCATGAAAAGCCTCTGGGACTGGCACTGGGAGCTGCAGATTTGATACAGTCAGAGCTGCATTTAGTTCTAGCAAGTAATTTACAAAACATGCCATGATCTAGTTTCACTTGCTGTTTTGTTTTCAGAGGCCTGACCTAACAACCAGGGAAGTTTGTAAAAACTCCTCTTACTTCAGTAGGAGCTTGACCAGGCTGTAAATGCAGGCTTCATTGTGGAAAACACCTGAGGACTGAGATATCTTCTAGCAAAGGAAATGAAATAACCTTTTCTTACTACATGTAATTAAGTGATGAAAGGGTCACTGCTAGTAGATTCTGCAGTCAGAAGTAGCGAGAAGGCTCTGATTTGATTTTGTGATTTGATGATGGCACACAGCAAGCTCCATCTTCTGAGCAAGAGTTGAAGGTTAAATACAGTACCAAGCTGTGCCTGATGCTCATGAGGAAGCCCTTTGTATGGCTGTTCCCAAGAGGCACTTAGGTAACTGTTCCTCAGGGCTCAGACATAATCTTTCAGGGCTGCTTGTCACAGATTTGTCCTCGTGTCATACATTCATCCCTTTTTGCAGAGTGTGATTAAGGACGTGCAGAGCAAGTCCTTCTGCAGACAAATGGTGTGATCCTTGCTACATGAGGGGTGTCCCATTTTAATTGTCAGAACAGATGTGATTTTCATTTTTCTCCATTATTTGCCTGTGCCCATAATCTGCTGCTCTTACATTCTGCAGGCTCATCTCGTGTCTGAGGGTGCAGACAGGGATATCCATCCTGAAGAGTGATTGTTCAGCCACTGCCAGTGCTTCACTGGCTGAATTGCTGTGCTCATACTGAGTACAGGCCCTCCTTCTGTTACAAAGGCAGCACTTGAATGTGCAATATAGCTAATTTAACAGTGGCCCATATTTGGAGTGCCTGTGCATTACCACTCAGGCAATTTTTACAGCCTCAAACTGTTGCTTTTATTGCACTCTATTCATAACTGTAGCACCTAGAAGAACTTTAATATCTCAGACACTTCAGTCTTCAGATTAAAATCTCTAGGGAGTGTCTTCATCTGGTCAGAATCAAAGCACACAAATAGCTTCTGCCCAGAAGCTGTTTGCCCCAGAGCACTGTGCTGGACTCACTGCAGAGGTGAATATCTTGCCCTTAGTGAGAGGAGACAAGAAGCACTGTGGACAGCCTGGAGTAGCTGAAATTTTTTCCTCTCTTGTATAACTTCTACTGAAGCTAGAGTTTGAACTGAAGGTATGTTGAAATGTTATTTTTCTGGCAGTGGTCTACTTTTTGAGAAAGTACAGAATCACAGAATGGTTGGACTTGGAAGGGACCTCTGGAGATCATCTAGTCCAAGCCGTGCTGAAGCAGTTCACCTAGGGCAGGTCTAAAGGCCGTGTAGCAGCATGAGTCTGGTGCAGGGATAGGCAGCAGACACAGGCCTTTGTTAGCCTGCCTTAACAACCTCATTTCCCCCTAGGTATGAAGGCATCCAGTACAGTAAACTGAAAAGAGTCCCACAACACACCTGGTACCAGGTACTCCTTATTTAGCTCTGTTTGTTAGTTACACTTGGCAGCTTTTCCAGTGTAATGAGTTTGGTACTCTGGGGCATTTTCTTTCTTTTTACCATGGAAAGAATGAAGTTCAGGCCTTTTGTGGTAGGTGCACAGATGTTGTGCTGTCATTTAAAAGTAATACTTCACTCAAACAAACTGTCTTGGTAAGAAACTGTGTTTGCTTTTGTTTGAGGTGAAGGAAGCTTCGCAGGAGCCACAGATGGTGTTTACAGCTCGTCGTGCAGCTATCACTTTCCAGACAGATGGAGAAACATGGAGAGAACAGAAAGAGAAAAAGGCAGCTCTGATGGTTGGCATCTTAATTGGAGTTTTTGTACTGTGCTGGATCCCTTTCTTCATCACAGAATTAATAAGTCCCCTCTGTTCCTGCAACATCCCGCCCATCTGGAAAAGCATTTTTCTTTGGCTTGGCTACTCAAATTCTTTCTTTAATCCTCTCATTTATACAGCATTTAACAAAAATTACAACAATGCCTTCAAGAACCTTTTTGTAAAGCAAAGATAAAAGGGGACACAGAGAAGAAAATTATTATTGCATAATAGAGAGATTTCTTGAGGGAAACATGCCTGTGCTATGTTCAGTTTCCATGCACAAGAGCTACTTGAGAGGATTTAGGAGCAGTGAAGAAGAAGATGGAAGATGTCTGGATATAAACCTACTGAGAGTTTACAGTTCCCCCTTAGAAATACAGATGTGCTTCGCCAGTGTTTGGCAAAGAAGGTGGAAGCAGGGAATGCCTCCCGTCTGCTCTTCAATCACGGGCTGAGGTCTGCCAGCGGAGCGCTGCGTGTGCCCGTGCCGCGGCTGTCACACCCAACACGGCTGATCCCGCCCAGCCAGCCCCGGGGCCGTGCTGGAGCTCTCCTCATTAGCAAAGGCACCGGTGGGAGCTGCTAATTGAGCAATACTGACATGCCTGTGATATGGGCAGCATGCTGGCTTCGGGTTTGAGATTTATTTGGAAGGGAATACGATGCAGTCAATCAGTCCTTGAGTTGATGTGAAATTAAAGTGGATGACGAAGCAGCTCAGAAACACATCCTGCCAGGACTGAGAGGCTGTGTGCTCTGTGAGCAGCAGGGCTTGATGGGCAGGCTTGGTCAAACAGGGGTCAGCTGTGTCCCCTGGGCTTAAGTGAAACTTAAGAGGCAAGTACAGAATTACTCAGAGCCCCTGAGAATGTGTTCTCACTGCTTGCACAGGAGGATCTAGTGAGGATTTTTCACTTGTGTTGTCCTCTCTCACTCTGCCAGGCTCAGGCTCTCCCTGTTCTATGAAACCCAGGTGAGCTCAAGATAGACACCAACACCTCCAAGTGAATGGGGACTGTATGCATGGTTATTTCATGCTACCATAAAACTGAGCAGGCATCTGTGCTACAAACACCAAACAGGATGCTCAGTCACACCAGCTGTGCTGGCAGCAATGTGTGCCTGCTTGGCAGTGGTAGGTGAGTGCCTGCACCGTGTCTGGGGCCCTTGCACCATAAATGTGCTCATCACCCATCCTGCGTGAAGTCCACAGTTTGTCAGCTGGCATCAACTTCCTCCTGCTGTAACAAAGTTGTTGATACCATCAGGTTTAAGAGACTCCCCAAAACCCAAAGAGACTCAAACCTAAGCCTTAAATCATTTTCCCAAGATCTGACAAACATCCCTGACCCAACAATATACACATAAATAATCTATTTCCTTGCATACTGCCAAGTCCATCTTGCTCCATATTTGTTTCTCTGGTGGGTTTTACTTCCTCCCCTGCTCTGAGTGGGAGAGCTGACAGCATCTCTGAGTATTTCTAGCATGGCAGCTTTTTACTGACACACAGTCCCAGGAAGCTTAAGGGAGCTTGGCTGCATCTCAGGAGCACAGTGTATGGTGAGGTCAGGCAGTGCTGTGCCTCACACCTGCAGTGCTGTGACAGTCCAGTGTGACCTGCTGTGCCCACAGCCACCTGTGTGTCTTGCATTCCTGCAGAGGATGCTTCTCTCAATTTCAGTGGGAATTCAGAAGTTTTAATAACCTAGAATTTCAAAGAGTTGTTAGACAGTGACTCAGACTTAAATGCTGTTTTAAATAACTTTTCCTTGTGACTCTCAACTTGCCTGCATATGGAATAGCTACCATTCAAACCACTGTTTGGAGGCTTAATTAAACCAGAAGGAAGTCACAGATGTAAGAGACTGAATGTTACTAAAACCTGCAGCCTCATTCAGAACCACTGACAAATTTTTCAAGTCAATTGATTTTTTTTCATGTAAGAGTCACTGCTCTAAAACCTTTAAAATCCAAACAGATGACATGGAAGGAGGAAATGCAGAGGTCATCTTGAGATGGTGTTGAAAAGCACACAAATCTTCTGCATGTGGCACTCCTGAAGTTTCTAGTAATCGTGTTTTGGACAAATTTTAGTGCCTGTCCTCCCTCAGCCTGGAAAGCCAAGCTGTGACTGTCACACAGTCCACTGCCAGCGCTGGTGCCCTGGCCCGTCCCAGTCTGGCTGCAGGAGCTGCAGTGGTCTCCAGCTGCACATTCCAACTGACTGCAGCAGCACCAGCTCCAGTTCCAGAACAACACAGGCTGTGAAGGCACCTTCTACCAGGGCTTGGCCTCTGGAACTTGGGAGAACACCCCAGAGCTGCAAGGCCCCTGTGCAGGTCCTGCAGCTGCACACACGCAGAGCATTGCTGCAGACACTGGCCTGCAGCAGAGTCCCTTCAGCAAGCAGGAGAGCAGCAGCAGGGCACTGACACAGCTCTCCTCCTCCTCAAGGATGAATTTAGCTCCCTCAGGAGGCGAGGCTGGGCCTCTGGAATTTTGTTGTGAGTTCTGAAGATAAGCAGGCAGTGCTCTGCCCACCCAAGCGTCTGTGGCAGCAGCGAGTGTTACAGTGAGGGGCTCCCACAGCCCCCCGTGCCTCCCTAAGCACCCACAGGCCACGAGAGGCAAGCAGAGTTCTCATTTCATTGCAGTGGCTTTAGAAAGCTCTCAACAAAATCAGCTTCCCACACTGGCTCTAAATGCAGACTGCATTTACAAGGGTGGCAGCACATATTCAGGATTTAAAATTCTGGTTTTTAATCATAGCTTACTGTGGGGCAAAGAAAATATGTTATCAGTGGTTGTTGCCTAACCTGCTGGATGCTCCCATATGAACTAAGACTAATGACATGGTATCTTGAATATCCAAACAGGGAAAAGAAAAAAAAATCAAGTATTCTAAAGGGACATCATTTGGCACAGCTTAGAGGTTATGTATTTATTTTCCCAATAGAAGCTGCCAATTTGGAGTACACCAATCATCTCTGCTTGTAAGCAGTGGACTACTAGTTTTAAACTTTATTTCCTGACACTGAATTTGCTCCTAGAAAAATTTACTGAATCTTATTGCTCAGCAGAAGGGCAGAGTTGCATCCTGCAGCAAGACTCAGAATCCTGCAGCAGCTGCATTGTGGGAGCCCAGAATGTGCAGAAATGAAAGGGCTTTGGAAGATGAGTGTGAGCAGACAATGCTAATAAACCTAATAAAGAGATTAGGTTTTGCTGCAAGTCCTGTAAATGTTACTTTACAAGCCTTACAAGGTAACACCAAATGAGTTCAGGGCAAGACCCTTCTCTTTCAACAAGGAAATCCAGCAATACTGAAGAAAAATTTTGAGAAAGTCTCAGTTCCTCACTTGCAACCACCTGAGATGGAGAATTAAGGCAGATTTTCCTTGCTGTTGGTTCCTCCCCAGGTATGAGGAGAAATGGCACCCAACACACAGAGCCTGGGCCAGAAAGCAAGGAACAGCTGATGGAACTATTTTCAAACCCTCACCCACCTCCTTTCTTCTCCTTTTCACATGGGCCTCACACCAAAGGCAGTGGCCATCTGCCCTGGGCTCCATCTACAGCAGACAGTGAGTTATGGTCTGGACTCTGATTTATCATTTGTGAGCAACAACTGCCTTCCACAAACCTCAGATTTATATCTTAGCCAAAATCACAAGCTCCTAGTCAGAGCAACGGATCTCACATTTTTGTATTCCTTAAGGAAGTTTCCAGGTTACTGTGTTTTTAGCAGGTAAGCATAAATTTTAACATTATGCTGAACAAATAATCACATAATTTATTCTACATGCTAGTTCATTATTTACCCTATTATTTACCCTACCTAGGAAATTTTGCTTGATGCTAAAAAGCAATTGTGATTAAAATGATAATTTTGAAATGCCCATTCAAGTTATTTTTTTTAGAGTTGCATGGTACACAAACACAGCACAGCTTGAATTCCCAAGCAGGTCTCCTTGGTGCCAAAGTTGAGTTATTCAAGTTACAAACTAGAAAGAGCCTTACAGTTTTTACAGAGGGCAAAGTCTGTAGACAGAAATAATGCCTCCTAACATCAAAGCTGACTACAGAAAGTCTGCAAGCAGCACTCAGTGCAGGTTTCCTTCTTTGAAGGAATGCTGAATATAAATTTTTCCTTCTTTGAAGGGACTTGGAATCTGATTTTGCCTTCATTATTTTGCTAGCCCTGGGCAGACTGATGTTTTGAACAGATGCAAGAGGAGCAGCCCAGATCTATTCCCTCACTAACCAGTGTGAGGGAGCAAGGTTCCAGCTGGCTCAGTGGGAAGGTTTTCTCTCTGTGCTGAAGGGACAGGACATCACAAACACAGTGACTCATTTGACTAAGGACACAATTCATCTTTTAATGCACTTGCAATTCAGGAGCCTGGGAAAGCTTCTAAGGCCAGTTCCACCTTAAAAAACATGATATCAGAATGTCACTGGATTCCAAACATTCTTTATTTTATATTTGCTGCCATAGACAGTAATAGAACAGCGCTGTCATCAGTGTCAGTGGGAAAAAGGAACATGGGTCTTCTTCTCCTGAAGATGTCATGTACATTAAGAAGTCAGTCCAAAATCCTGGTGTTAAGTACAAAAAGCAACTGTTTGAATTATAAAATACTGTATATACAGATATAAAAATGTCTCTGAAAGTGTCCCACAAAGTTTCTGAACTTTCAAGAGCAAATCTTCAGCAGGGTAAGTAGGTTGTCTTCAAAGGTGAGCATCAGTTCATTAGAGCAGAATGTCTCAGTCTTTATCTTCCTATATTACAAGGTGACAGATTCCTGTATCCTGGCTGATTTTCATCCCAGCCAGGGATAACATGGTGATCCTAGTATTAAGGTGTTTTTTTTCCTGGAGCTATTAATTTAACAAGCACACTCTCTATATATAAAAATGAAATTTCAAAGAAATTTATACAACAACTAGACTTTATAAAAATATAGATCTATAATTTTACACCAGGAATTATCCAAGGTAAATTTTCATTTTCTTAGCCATTAGAAATTAATTGTTATCCTTTGGAATCCTATATATGGCTAGAGTATAAACTAAAATAATGTGAACTTATTAGCTGGAAAAGTGAGTTTGAAGAATCTCATTCTGTGGGGTTTTTTTGGCCAAAATTAACAAGCTACTGCATTCTGCAGTGCTCATCATCCTGTGGGGTGGTGGACATACTACACAGTACATGTAAACTTACTCCAGAATTTTCACCTAATTCAGTGTTAAAACCCAAATAGAAAACATTCCCACTGTCCTTACTGTAGGGAAAAAAAAAAAAAAAGAAACAAACCAAATAAATAAAATTAGACAGTATTTGTATTTTGCTGTACTGTGTTAACTCTTTACTGTGTAGTGGAGGCAATAATGAATAACAGAGCCATGTGATGAGGGAATGTAAACTGAACACAAACTGGAAAAACCAGACTTTTACAGCTGTGTATATATATATTTTTTATATATATCTATATATATACATCTACATTGCAGTTATAACTGTCACCTCACAAAAGAGATTCAATGGACTGAACAATCTTCTGTAAATTTCCCCAGCTGGAGTTGTTCAGGAAGAACTGGCTTTCAGCTTGGACAGCAGCATTTCATTCTTACGGCATTCCTGTTAACAGAGAGCAAACAAGTAAGGAGGAATTGCTCTTAACTCTGCTTCCTGTATCTCCACATCAACAGAACCAAACCCTTTCTTTCATTCTGGAACATCTCCACAATCCAAAGCAGCCTGGAGTGAGGGATGAGTTGAAGATAATTCTGATTCACCCATAATGTTATTCCCATGGCAATATTCATTAAGCTTTATGACATGCAAGCCAGAAGGAACACTGCTTGACCACCCATCTGAAGCTGTTACATGTAGCTAAAGCAAATTCAGCTTTTTACTTATAAGCAGAATCAATCTGAAATGGAGATTACTTGTAGGTGATCTGGAACTTCTCAGGACAGTTTGCAAAAGAGTCAGTGCTCAGGGAACAACTCTCAGTCAGGAAATATATTTACATAGGTACACCTGTGTTCAGTACCACAACCACTTTTTTGTTTTTAAGGGTAGCAGAGTTGAGCAGAAATTCCCTCACACGGCAATGGAAGAAAAATAGGCAAAAAAGCTAACAATAAATCTACCTAAATTCTACAAGTAGGATGTAACATTCTGCATGTCAGACAAGTAGCTGAACAGCCCCTGTCATTCTGCCAGAGTTCGCTGTCTGAAACAGGAAGGAACTGTCTCAGAACAAAGCAGGAATAATTACACAAAGATGTTTTTCCTCGAACATATGAAGCCAAATGACAATTTTGCCTGCAGCATTCCTTTTCATTCATTCATTCATTCATTCATTCATTCATTCATTCATTCATTCATTCTCATGGAGACAGCAAGTAACAGAAGCCCATGATGATTAAAAGCTTGGGAAAGGCTAAATCAATGAAGTGTTATACAGTGCTTTCACAGTCATTAGGCAACAAGGCTGGTTCCTGAAGATTAATGACCAAGATCCTGCACTTCCTCCTTATTCACACACATTTCCACACCCATCTTTGCTCCAATAACTGACTGCTCACAGACCTTCAAGAGATTCCACTTGAAAACCTAAATACACCCCTTGCTTGATAACCTCTCCCTGTAACATGGAGAGGTGCCAATCTAGCAGTGAAAGAACTCCCAGAATCAAATTCAGAGTCCAAGATTCACATGGAGAAAACTATCAAGATACATAATGACCATGGTGTGATAAGCATCGTATCAGGAAATATGTTAATGCACAAGTCACATCAAAATGGATCACTGAACACGACAGTTGAACATAGCAAAAGTGTTCTTACCTCTTTAAATTCTTTCACTGTTTTGAAGTAAAGCCTCTGTTTCTCTAGAAGCTCTAAGTATTCGTCATTCAACTGGTCTCTTCTCATTTTGTTTTCTTGCTTCTTCTTTTCCATCTGTTGGTATGTGGGAAGGGTAAGAGATCACATGGATGGACATACTGCATAAGGAACAGCTATCTATAGCACACAAGGGGAGACAGATACTTCATAAATGATACCCCTGGCTCGTGCTTGAAATGCAATGAACATGTAGGTCAGCTCTTAAAAATTAAAGAGTCTAATGCTGAAGTCTCAGTACCAGTGGCACTGTAGGTGCAACTGGGACAAGGGCACATGATGGTTGGGACTCTGAGGTGCTGCTGACCCTCTTCAGCAGCAGAAAGCAGCTTCAGTCAGCTCCCACAGTCTGAGAAACTGCCTGAGGTGCAGGTCTGACTGCACCCACACAGTCCAAATGGAAGAGTTCTCACTGATTTCAGTGGTATTCAGCTGTCTCAGGCATTTAAATCACTACACTGCCAGTAATGAAGTTGAGGGGTATAAGATTCCTGTCAGGACAGAGGTGTTATAACACCTCTGTCATACTCTCTTCATTGACATTTAGTGGTGAGAAGTTTCTGACAAATGTGAAAAGAAATAATACTTTTTAGTTGCTTGCCTAATTTGCACCTCATGTAACGGATAATAATTGTGCACAGAAAGATCCAAGAGGCTTTGCTGAGATAATTCCCAGGTTCCAGCAAAGAAAGTGAGAGGAGTCAGACCTTCATTCGATTCTGTTTGATGCCTTCTACAATCTGCTCCATCTGCCGCAAAAACTGCTCCCGAGATCCGGACGATGCCATGGCTCTGGAAAGAAGGAAATGGAACACCTGACAGGGATGTGGGACACTGTGTCTCAGCTGCTGCTGTCTTGCACACCTACCCATGTCCAAAGTTCTCATTGCTTAGTGTTCTGTGTAAAAATTCATCCTTTTAATCACTGGTACCACTGACAGTGCAGCTCTTCTGCTGGTGTAAGCTACCAAAGAGATGGGCACGGAGAGCTCAGAGCCCATCACAGGTGTGCTCCCTGTCAGCTCAAGTCTGTTCCTTGCTCTCAAGTGCTGTACAGAAATCAACTGCTAATAACTAAATGAAAACATAATTTTTTAAGAAAAGCCTCTGTTGTGAATAGTAAGGTGAATAGAGGTCTAGGAGAACAGCAAATGTACAATTTCACACGGTAATAGGGAAAGCCTAGAAGTCATTTTAGACCTTGAAATCATTAGAGAAAAATAAACACTGGCTGATTCACAGACTGATCTTTGACCATGAACTTCCAAGGCAACCACAATTGTACAAAGACTCCACAATATATCAACATCTCCAAATGCAGAGGTAGTTTATAATAAACATGCCTGAAATATGTCCCAGCCTAATGTTTTATACATAATGTAATAACCACAACTCCACAAAAAGGAGGAAAAGATTTAAAGTAACTCCAGGAAAATTATGACTGAATTTCCACATCTAAAGAGTCAGATATTAAAAACATATGTTGGCTATAAAAGTTACGTAATTTCAAGTCCATGATTCCCCAAACTGGCTTAAACAGAGTTAATAAACTATTCTATAAATCAGTTTATGACTATAAAATCTTCTAAGAAATTTTTTAGTCCCTATAACTGGTGCCCACTCCCATTTGTCCAACCAACTCTACCACTCTTTGCAACTATTATGAGATAAAGGACTATAACTTACTGGTGGAAGTTGTCATGGATAGAATTCAGTAAGTTAACCTGTGAGTTGGAAAAAAAAAATACACATTTGTCTTTCTGGTATGAGTTTTCACAGACAATAAGATGAATTTTAGTTTAAAAAAAGTTACTCTATAGATAATGCCTTCGAAAGCAGACAGATGTACAAAAATCACCATGAGTTTTCTTTCAGAAGATAAACCACAATCCTTTTGATTTAGTAAAATCTGTCCCACTGGTTGAATGACAGAAGCAGAAGTGTTGGACCACAACTGATATTTTTAATTTTATGGGCACACAATTATACCACTGAGAGTTTTCCAGCATGATGCTTTCCCAAACTAAAGCAATAAAGTAAAATGGCCTGTACATGTGTTAAACATGTGCTGGAATTTGACATAAAAGCAGATGCCAGTCCGGTGTTCAAAAAAGACTGCTGACATGTGCACAAGCACATCACAAATAAACAGGAAAAAAACACTTTTGCCTTTGAGATGGGAACCACTCTCAACACATTCTGAAGAACTATTTCCACACAAGGCTCTGAAGACTCTCCAAGCAGTGCAGGAGCAGCAGGTGAATTCCTGCACTGCTTTATTGTGCAGATGAGGTTTACAGATTCCCTACCAGCCATGCATCATTACTCACTTTGCTCATGTGTATTTTAGTGGGTGCTAAAAGGTGAACTCAAAAAATACAAAATAACATTTCAGAGGTGTGGCTTCTCTTACAAGACAGTAACATTGCACTGAATGAAGACAAAAATAGACATTTATAACAGCATCCCAGGAATAGTTTGCTGCTTGTATAAATTCCCCCAACTAATAAAGCTATATGGAATACATCCTATGTAACTGCCTTTGATTTTTTTCCTGTTTTTTACATATTGCCTAGAGCATTAAAATTCAACTAGAAATTAATGTGATCCTTTTTCTCAGCTTTGAATACATCTTGCAAGTCTCCTGTGGTTAAACCTTCCAAGCAGTTTCTCCTTTTGATGAGTACTTGAAGAGTTCTGCACTAAGAAAACCCAAGGGCTGCAAACAGAATCACCTGCCCCACTGCCACAGAAAAGTGAACTCATCTCTCCTAAAGCTAAAATCCTCCACCTGAATGAGATAGCAATAAGCAGGCATTGCAGAAGCTGCAGGTGTTCCTGACCTTCCCTTGGAAAATTCAAACAAATTCTGAACAGATTCCCAAGCAGCCAAGGTGCTTAAGAATTGCTGTAATTTACAGCAGTGAAATGATTGCATTACTCATCAATATTTGCCATGTTCACATCCCTGTCTCAATATACTTCCACTAAGCCTCTGCTTGAGAACATAATTACAGTATTACAGTCAAGCCAGGAAAATTAACCCTGCCCAGCAGTGCTAAACAGCCACAGCATAGGGAGTGTGGATGTTACACTATAGTGAAATCAGCATACACACCCCAAAATTCAAAGACATTATGAAAAAAATTGCTTTTAAAGCCTTTTAAAAAAATGCATCTTTCTCAAAATAAGGTTAAATATGAGCCACAATCACAGAGACCTTTCATGTCAGAGCCAAGACCCTCACAGCCAAAATTCAACTGTACAACAATTCTTAATATTGTTGATTTAAAGCAATGATGCTCAGTGTGTTTTACAAAAGGGCTGGTTTGGGGAGGAAAAGGGAGAAAAAAATCTCCCCAAAACCCAGGAACAAGACAAAGTGCAAGTATATTCCAGAAATCTTTGTGAAGCACAGATGCCAAAGACATGTTTTATACACTATTAGACAATATTTACTTGCTCAAACCTTGGTTCTAATATTAAATGCATCTCAAGGAAAACACAATGATATTATACATTTAACTAAGTTAAGATGGCATCAGAAGACATTCACAATTCCTCCTGTGAACCCCCCCAAAGGCATTAAATTATTTTGGCAAGAGTACTCCCAGTTTATACAACAGTGAAGTAAATCTGTTCTAAATTCTGTTTCTACATTCTCTATAATCTGCTTTTTATGCCCCATTTCAAAACCAGTCTCTCTATAATTTTTTAATTTTTAAGTTTGCCCTCAAAAAAAAAAAAGCAAAACAAAACCAAAAATAAAACAAAACTCCCAAAAACTAAATCTGTATTAAATCCTAATGTAGGGGAGAAGTTAAAGTAATGTTAAGTAATATAGCTTGCACTTCACACAGTTTTTTAAATATGGTATATGACTTTTCTGAATGCAAAAAATGAAAAGTACCTAATGTGGATTAGAATCAGCTGCTTAAGGGAAGGAAATGGTTGCTCATGATCTCCAAAACAGGATGTGAAAGGACACTGAAAAAGTGTCTTTACATAGTCAGAAATTTGACCACTGCTTGTCTCACAAACTAAAGAAATATATCTAAATAATCCAAAACTCACTAATCAGTTCTTATTTTATTAGAATAAGCAGAGAAACCTGAGCTATCAAAATATTTTGTATTTTAAAAGTAAAGTTGTAATTTTTATTTTCTTTTGTTTCCTCCTATCTCTCCATCTTTAATGAAATCAGACATTTGTCATTGCAAAAAAAGAAGACTGAAATCACTCAGTTATGCCCAAGAAAGAAGCAAACTCTACATAAGATGGGAAAGAGAAGGAGAAAAAAAAACATTATTTCATGAAAGCTACTCTTCTGAATCAGTAAAATCACCAGCAAATTAAGTGTAGGCAGCTCAGACCCTGAGAACTAAATCTGATGCTGCTGACAGCAGCTGTAATTTGCTCTCCAAAGTTACTGACTGTGGTCTGGGTTCATAATAAAAGGTATTGATTAAAAAGAGAAAAAAGGGTAATTTGGTGCTATGATTACAGAGATATTTGCTGATCAAATGTTATTCATGTATCAAGAGCACAGTGAGTGTTTAAACATGCTGTACTAACAGCAATTCTTTTACAACCCAGACCATTGCCCCTCCAAGATTACAAATATTCTTATGAATCTGTTGTTCCATTTTTGTTTACAAAGACCAGTAAGTCTGCTCTGACAGGACTGAATATGGTGAAAGCCAAGCAAAAACTTTTTTTTTCTTTCCCCACAGACTGAATACTTAGAAAATAGTAGTAAAATTTTCTTACCTCCTTTTCCAAATATACTTTCTTATCATCCAGTGTATTATAAAGAGTAAAAAACTGCTTTGTTTCTTTGTGAGTTGCTGAGACTGCAAACAAAAAAAAGGAGGTAGAATAATAAAAGAATATGAGGTAAAATGGAATCTTTAAAAATACTCTGTAGGCTTTATATAACATATTTTCCACTATCAATAATGGAACACACTCTCTAATGTACATGCAGAGGGAACATCCTTCCAGAGTTTCTCTCAGCAGGGTTTCCAGCTATCATCTCTTATAAGAACAACACAGCTCTGTCTAAATTAAGCCCCAGCTGCTGACAGCCCTTTCTGCCAACCCATGTTGGCACCATCAGCTGCCTGTTTGTGCTTCCTTCCCAAGCTTTACCCTGACACCATCCAGGCAGCTGTGCTGCTCACAGTGGCCTTGCCTGTGGTGTTGGAGGGGCACAGCCTCAGCAGGGACAAGGAAGAGCAGATAATCTTGGTAGTACTGTGTGGGAAAAAAGTGCATTAGACTATAAATGTCAAGCTACACATGTGCAAGATGCACAACAAAGCTTTTGTATTTTTAAGTATTTTTATCTTCTTTATAATCTATGTGTGGTGATTGAATTAAATAAAACTCTTTTTTTAGGTGGTTACAGCAGATGTTGGTCAGAGCTCAGCTGGGAAGGCAAGGCTCAGACATGCCTTCCCTTTGGGCCTACAAGATGGTACTCAAATCTGCTGAGTGTTCCTCTAGTCTTTAGTTCTTCAATGCCTAAGGAAATCCAATATATTTGTGACTCCCAAGGAAAGAGTTCAACAGGCAGCAAAAGTAATTCTGGCTAGAAACACAAGCTGGAAAAAATGTATGGGTTAAAAATGATAAACCTTGGTGAAATCTTTCTTGTTAGTCTGGGATTTGCAGAACTGCTGCCAAATCAAAGAGGCTTTTCCCAAACCATTTCCTTCATGCAACTCCTCCTGCTCTTCCAGCAGCTCAGGTAGTCACAAGTCTTTCATAAATGGATTCCACAAAACAACTCAGAAAACTTTCCAAAACCTTTCAATATTTCATCTGTGTTGGAAAGTTGTGCCAACTTATGGAGCCTTATGGGCACACAGCAGAACCCATGCAGGGTAAAACAAAGGGAGAAGAGGGAACCAATTGGCTCATTGATCCTCTTAAAAATTTTCAATGGAAGAGGTTCAATTAGGTCAAAACCAAAACACTGAATATTGTAACTGAAAAGGATTCTGGTACAAAAATCACAAAATCACAAAGGTTTGAAATTAGTGCTGAAGATTGTCCTGCCTAACCCCTTGAAGCAAAGTTCAAAAAAAAATGTGTTTTGGCAACCAAAGGTCACCTGAATCTGGCTAAATGAAAAGCCTCTAAGTACCTCTAAAAATACAAAAATTCAAAGAAAAACTGGCTAGAGATTTCCAGCTCATTTCTCTAGAAGCTTAGCCTGTACAATGCAGGTTCCCAACCACGACTGAGCAGTGTGTTATCCTGAGATACTACTCACACTTTGTACTTCAGAAAACAAAGTCCCATAAAATTCAAAGCATCTTAAATGTACACCCAAATCTGCACAAGTCTCTTTGATGCTAGTCTCTCTGTACTTCAGATATAAAGGAAGCTCCATCTTTTGAGCAGGTAGCTCTGACCAGACATGACAGAGAATTAGACATGACAGAGAATGTGCAGAAAATTTAAGGAAAAAAGTTCTTTATAGCTGGACTTGGTTAAATAAACTGCATGGCACAGCAAAGAGGGGGAAGAAGTACTGGACTTGTACTCACATCTATTCCATGTATTTAGACAATACAGGTGGAGGACAGCACAGAACTGTGCCACTAGAGATGCCCCACCAGGGCAAGGGATTTGGATCACACTCAGATAACCAGTTTGGAACTGCTCACCCTTCCAGAGCTTGCTTCATTTATTTAATGAATGCAGAATACCTCTGAATCATTAGCTAGGTTTTCTTATGCTAACACACAAGTTAGTTAAATATACACCAGTAAGCATACTGGTCTGTTATCAGTTTAATGGAACAACTTTGAAATTTTATTCCATTTGCACCTTTTCCAATTTTATAATTTCTGATCATAACAGCTAAAGACAATCTGTATTCTGCTCCTACCAAGATATAGCAGGATTGTGTTAATAAAAAATGAAAGAAACCAATCCCCTCAAGAGACTGTTTTTACTTTGTAGTTCTTGACATAGTTTAGTTCAGAACCAGTTATGTCATGTCAGTGGAAACAATAAAAGCAATCTAATGGTAAGGAAAATTAATGAAACACAATTCAAACTTACAGCAACCTCATTTGTAAATGGCAAATTAAGGACTTTCAGAACATATTGGCCATTAACCTAAATGATAGAACCTGCTGCAGACAAAATTTAGTCCAGAGATCTTGTGCATTGAGTTTCACCCTCAGGAGTATTCTTAAAGCCCAGCTTACAAAAACTTGAAAATATGATGTGTAACATGAATACCAAAAACCTTTAAAATACCACCAAATTAGCAGGTGCTGCTGTTACATGCCATATGCTTAAAATGCAACTGCCCTCCTTTCAGGGCTTTAGCCTTCAGCTAAAGGATGGTGCTGCTTGATATACATACCCTGACTGTAAAGTTCAATAAATCTCTTCTGATACTGTGTGAGCTCAGCTCGGCTGGGTACTTCATCAATCTTGCGCTGTAAAATGGCTATTTCTCTGTTTCTTCGTGCCTGAATAGAAAGTTAGGAGGGGAGAAAACAAAGCCTCTTCTTGTTCTCTTCTTAAAATGGATGAAGCCCCCCCAGCAATATTTTGTTATTAAATAATTGGTTTTAAAAATAAAAAAAAAAGCATCAGCTGAGGATCTTTTTTTTTTTTTTTGGCAATTGATTTGTGACAGAAACACTTGTTAAAATCAGAACAAGACAAAGTATTAGAAGTTACAAGATAAGAGAAACATCAACAATTTTGTACAAGTAAGGACACATAGAGTAACTCACCAGTAGCAGGCGGATCTTTTGAAGTTTCTCTTTCTCAGCTTTGTACTGCTGTTCTATAATCTTATTTGGCTCCTGGAAGTTGAGAACCCAAAACAATTGTGTATTACAGTAGCATATGAGAGCTGCAGTGCAAAAATGGGCAGGTTGGGTTTGTTTTCTGGTTTTGCCTATCTTTGGCTCCCACAATAACACCACCATTCGATGTTTGGGGTTTTTAAAATAATAATTCATTATCTGTATTAAAAGCCTGACATAATTTACTCTAAACAAGGGCATTTAGATAGTTTTTAACTTTTGATATTGTAGTTTTTAAGAGTTATTAATAGCTTTTGCACTGCTTTACAACAGTCACACTTTAAATGAAGATACAAATTCAAAGATTGTCAGTACCCCTTGTCTGAGTGCTTATACTTTGATTCAGTGGTGGGATTAAGAACAAACAAGGCACCTGAACAGAACATAAACCCTCTGACATGTGTTCTAAACTTCCTGCAGTGTGGGCTTCAAGGTAATTTCTTCTTGCTAAAAAATTTCAGATTTTGGTTTGCACTTTAATTTTTTTCATGCTGTGTTGAGGAGGATAGCAGCATCATGGAAGTTGTAATCTGCCTTGTTCCAGAGGCATGAATGCATCAAATGTTTACCCACTGAAAATAAAGTTATTGAAGCTTTTCCTTTTCTGTTCATTCATTATTCATTGCCATCAGTCTGGATGCACTTGTGTTAAAGTCTAACTTCTGACAGCTGCTCACTGCACGCAGTGCACCGAGCCACTGAAAGCTCGTGCTTTGATCCTTCAGATAACCCCACTTCTAAGAAAAGAACAACCAAACCAGACATTCTTTCTGAGGAAGACATGTTTTTGTTAGAGATATGCACAGCTTTTAGCACAACACTCAGAGATTCTTCTCTGGTACTACAAAGAAAGAAGTAAAAGGCACAAAAGCATCTACAAGCAGAGCCCCATGGATTCTGCAAAAAGAACAGATAATGCTGTTACTGTTTGCAGACTCCTGTATTTCTAGGATTATTAGCCTGAACTGTGACTCTACAGAGCTTTTTAAATATTCCAGCAGATACTTTAAGGCTTACAAGAATGTCCCAGAAGTCAGAAAGACTTAAACATTCCAAAATGCAATTTGAAAATAAGAAATTAGACTTTTGCTATTACCTGTTCCTCCCCATTTTCTGCTGCTTCAGCTTTCAAATTCTCAATATTTTGTTGTAGTCTCTCCATTTCTTCCTTTAAAACAAACAAAAGTTGATTTTTTTTTTAACTAAGACCTCTTCTCTTAAGAGGGGAGGGAAGGATCTTGACAACACCACTTCTACCAAAATTTCAGAGCTGACCACACACATAATATTTCAATTTGGAAGATTAAACAGCATTCCCTGCTTAAGGGAATCCATTAGTATTCATTACATTAAACTGTCTGCTTTTATCAAACACAGGAACAGATTTATTCCTTACTAGCAAATATACCAGATCCAGCTAAGACAACTAATGAGTGACATGGAAAATGAAAGTGAAGAAGCAAAGCAACATTACAACAGCATGACATGGGAAAATGATGTATGGCATTTGGAGAAATGAAAGAACCAAAAG
Organism: Urocynchramus pylzowi; assembly: GCA_013397555.1. NCBI lineage: Eukaryota > Metazoa > Chordata > Aves > Passeriformes > Fringillidae > Urocynchramus > Urocynchramus pylzowi. Next base: position 202,014 of record VZRH01004153.1, on the reverse strand, counting down.
AAGTGTCCAGTACAATCCTGGAGAGCTTTGCCAAGGAGCAAATCCTTGTTTTTATGGGAAAACAAGGTTCTATCCTCAGTCTAGGCCTTAGAACACTATTTATTTCTTTTCATTCTATTAAATTCCATCCATTATTGTTTGAACAGAAGGAGATGACTTCTCTCTGATCCAATCTCTGGGCAGTCCATAAACACAGCAGGACACCAAACACAGCACTCAAGCAGTAAAACTCAAACATGCTCTGAAAACTACAATAGCTCCATCTTGTTCTTGTCTCTTTTGGTGGCTTGCTCTTCTTTGCCCCCCTCAGGTCACTGCTGGCTGATGAGCCAGGCAGAGATGATCCATGTCAGGCTGTGACAGCACAGGTGGGTGTCCAGTACAGCCCAACCCCACACTCAGACTTTAGCAGAATGGGAGTGGGAGGGAGAGGAGCCACAAGAGCCACAGCTCTGAGCAGCACAGGGCAGCTGTGCTGTCTAGGACCTGCCCTGTATTGACCAACTCAGATCCTTCCTCACTCCTCCCTGCCCCAGGGGTGCCAATGTTCACTATAAACCTGGAGTTAGCAGTACCTGGGGGTGTGGGACAGATGACAGACAGGCACACACAGCACAACAACACACCAGGAAAGTGTTTATTTACCAAGTTTTAAGTGAATCCTTCTAGGAGACACTGGAACTTACCCTACAATGTGCTTTGAACTCTTGCTCCTGGCTTTTTAGGTTTTCATTCATGGCCACCAGCGCTCGCAGACTCTGTAATATGCTAAATTTGAAGATCCAGTAAACTATGTTAGATTTTTAGTTTCTGATTTAAACAGATGGAGAATTAACATATACTAAAACAAGCTTAGTTCTAAATAAATTTAAAACAAAACCTGGGTAAATTAAAACCCCAAATATCAGCACTGATATACCAAGGTCAAAATAAAGATGGAGTGTTACACTGCATATTCTGATGGCTTTGTTATGTTTTAACCTCATTACTGTGAAAGTTTTGAGAGTCTTCTATTTAATTTATGCGAGATGAAGGCTTCAAATATGAACAAAATAAATCAAGAAGGCCTCATCTACTTGTCAGATGTGTCTCGGGTTCTTCTGCTTTAAACACCTACAATTATTTTGAACTACAGACTGACACTTTTCATTCTGACTGAATCCTATTGCAATATTTCCCTGTCTTGGAAAGCAAGCTGGAGAATAATTTAATTTTTAAATTTTAGTTATTTGTTAAGGTTGACAAACCAAGAAACATTGAATGATTCATTTTAAAACCATTATTTTTCAGAATTTCAAAGGTAACAAAGAAAGAAACTTACCTAGAATCTGCTTGGGATTCTATTGTTTCTAAGGCTGCCAATTCCTTATCCAGCTTTTCACTGTAACTCTTAACCTAAGGGTTACAATTAATAATAAATTGATACTCAATTGATTAATAATAAATTGACTTTCCCACACCATGAGATCTGTGAGTTAAGCTGGCAAATACCTTCACTGTTTAATACATCCCTTTGCAAACAGAATTTCTCAAAAAAGTTTCAGCTACAAACAGCACAGAAAAAAACAAAGATTACCTCTGTTAATGTATTTTTTGCTTTGGTACATTTTGCCTGCAGATCAGCACATTTAGCTTGCAACTGTTACAAAAGAGAAAAAAAAAAAGAGTTTTATTCTATATTCACACTAATTACACCTGTAATGGAAAACAGAGAATATTTGAGCTATTCATAATGGTTGTCTGTCAAACAGCAGGCCAAGCATAACAAACACTGTCTTTTCCTGTCAGCTGCTCCTGCATCTGATTGCAAGGATTCTGACTGAATATTTAATTACTAATAGCAAACATTTACCACCTGATCCTTTAGGTGTATAAAGTCCCAGAATAAACAACTGCTTTTCCAAAATAGAGGCTAACAGAATGGTGACTTATTGGACAGAATCTCTTCTAAACTGCTCCAACTTTTCTAGTCTGGTTGTACTGGCCTAGTTTCACACCAGGCTAAGAATGAGTCCCATTTTATACTTCTCCAAACAAGTCAGGGCAATTCAAGACTTGCACAGAAGCACCATGGCACCAAACCACAGACACTTCCACAGCAAATAACCAAGCTGCTTTATGGTTTTCTTCTGTGTAACTATGAAAAGTCTAATAAGGCAGTTAGCAAAATATGAATTATAAACAAATATTAGATATTTCACTTGTCAATTCATTTACAGAAGGTAATTTTAGAAGAACATCCTTCTTTAAAGTCCTTATGATTTAAGATAACATTGCAAATAGTAACAAAAAAAAGACATGGTTTACAAAAGTGGAGCAAAAGTGAGCAAACAAAAAATGCACATGTAGCTCAGTCCCACTTCCTTTCATGCTCTTTTAGTTTGTTGTTCACAACACAGAGCTGTGACTTAATGCTCCACTCTTCCCTTTCCACAGCCAAATTTATAAAAATAAAGCTTTTTCATTGTTTTTCATAATTTTCCACCAATAAATTTCATTCTAACTAACTGAAAAAAAATTCAGTCTGCAGTCCACATCTCATGAAAACTGACATGAATTGTTAGTTTTGAGAAATCTTGCCAAAACTTACTGCAGTATTGAAGCCAGAACTCCATAAATATTTTTTAAAAGACAGGGTTCTTGACTGTCCCTGATTTCAAAAGCTGCTTTTGGCAACTGGTAAATGAAATTCAGCCAGGAAATTCTTACTTTAGTAAAGTGATAAAAGGATTATATTTGGCTTACAGCTGTCAGTACATTTTTTCCCCATATAAAAACAGCACTGAGATTGTTATGTACTGAAAACAAGCTGCACAGAATTAAAGGGCCCTCAACTGTTAAAATGGCAAAATCATGGTCCTTCCCAAAATTAAGGCTGAGCTAACTGCCCCCAACCTGTTCTCACAATCCAAGGGCAATGCAAGCAGAGAAATCAGCATTCAGCATGACAAACTGCTGGTGCAGAAGATAGCTTGTGGGTATTTTCTGGATGGCAAAAACTTTGTCATCAACCACTTTTATCAATGTTTTCTTCTTCATTAGACAAACAATATTTACCTCTTCGAGGAGTTTGGTTTTCTGCAAAATCTGCTTGTTGAGAGATGCCACCTTCCTTCTGTGTTGCTGGGCAGCTCCAAGCCTTTCTGGTCGCTCCTCAGCAGAAAGCTCAGATTGCTGGAAAACAAGTAACAATTTAGACCTTTTGGATCTCACAGCATTGTTTTCTGCTTCTTCAGAAGCTCAGGAAATACCAAAGTGGGACACACCTGTGATATTCCTTATCAAGAACTGTGTCCCACTATTCAAAAGAATTACATACTGATTTACCTCACATCAAAATAAAGAAGCAGCTGAACAACTGAATTACATTCCAAAATTTACAAGTAAGGTAAGCTAAAAAATTCAGGTGCCCTGGAACAGGTGTAAAATACTACAGTGTACTAGATTGGTTTTTTTGCATCATCATTATGGTTAAACCTGGTAGAGTTCTTCAATGGAAAAAATACAAGCATACTAAAAACACCTTAAGCCGTGGTATTCACTGAACTTGTTGAAACAGAGATGTTTCACACCCCAACAAGTAGCTCCAGAATTTTCAGAAGCCTTGAACAATAGTGTATTCTGAAATAGAGGCTTGGATGCATCTCCATCCTGAATGACAATGACATACTCAGTGTGGTAGATGCATTTACCACTCTGGGGGCTTTTTTGTGTGTGCATGTGTATTCCTGACACCAGCCTTTGAGAACTACTCAGTCCAGCAGGCATTGCCAAGAGTGGCTCATAAATGCATAACAGAGACAGCAATCTGGATCCAGCCTCCTCTCTGAATAGTGAAAGCAAAGCTGACATAAACATTCTTTATCAAAAATAACATTTAGAATAGAAATTGTATATTTGCAGTAGACAAAAGAATCATTAAAAACCAGTGATATCTTGATATCTAAGGGATTATTTGCCTAAAAATTATTTGTACCTTTTTGAAAGTCTTTACTTTGATACTTATATCCATCTGTTTTTGTAATTTGCTTCATGCACTCAGACTTTTTTTCACTTAATCCATTTTCCAATATTTCACAAGAAAACCAGCTAATTTCCAAGTACCTCAAGTGCTAATTTATAGTCTGTCAAAGACTTCAATACTAAGTGCTTTTTGAATAATTACCAAATGTTGACAACTGCTACAATGCATAATCAGCTAAAATGCTACAAGAAGTGTGATATACTCTTCACTCATATTTGCTCCTGGTTCCACTTCAGGCAGATGGGTAAGCAGCTTAATTTTAAATGAAAATAAGAGGCAAAGCCTGTCTTTGTCCTCTACATTTTCTATGTAATTCATATTGAAGAGCAGCTTAATGATCTGTTATGTTTTTACATCCACAGCAAGAAAAGACCAATTCTGATGGCTTAACCCAACAATTCAGAGGCTTTCTTTGCTTTTGTTGTTAGGAAAGGGAGAAATGCCTCTAAGCAACACCTGTGACCCTGAACTACTCAACAAATATACACTCAGTCTTACTTATTCCTCTCATTATTTAGTCAAATCACATTCCTTCATCATGTTATGCATTCCAAAACCTTATCCTTCTCACCACACATTTAGCATCTTACATGCATAAGATACAAATGGAGAAAAATGGAAATGCAAGAGAAACAAACATGAGCTAAACCAGTCTGAGACTAATGTTTGCAGAAATAGTAAAAATCCATGTAGTACAGCTTTGCCATTAAAAAAAAAGTGGATCATATTTCAAGACACGAACTTCACAGCTTGCTTTTTGAAAATGGGAAAGAACCATCACTAATGTCTCTGACTGTTTAAAGATGATCAATTTGCTACTCATGGATAATTTTCTGCCACTATTTTCAGAAGGTGAGGAATGACACTACAATCCTTCCTCCAGTTCATTCAGCAGGTTAACACAGCAGCAGAATGGAGGGGCAAAGGCAGGAAATTGTAAGCACTGATCTTCTGCAAGAATGCCTCTTGTAAGAAAGGTCCTGGCCTGTGGCAACATCAAGACCTAGAATTTGGCTTGTCAGATATCTTCACTGGGCTGTGGTAAGACAAGACTGTGGTAAACAAATAAGCACTGCTGTGTTTCTCAGGCTATGTATAGTTACCAGGGGCTAAGACTATTAGAATTATATCCAAACATTGCTGACGCTTGGATAAACTCTTTGATAACATCCTTAATTCTTTTCCTGGTGCATGCATACGTGCACAGAAACTCTATTTTTTTATCACATCCTATAGATTTGAAAAGTGATCTATTTTTGGTTTGACTTGAATCAGTTCTTACTTTTCAGAGTATTAATCATTGCTCTACTATAATAGTCAAGGTCCTGCTCCTTTCTCTCAGAACAGAAGAAATGTAACATTGAAATATGACCCTTGGGCTTCTGTTCTTCCAATCTTTTATAATAAAGAAAGGCCAAGAATTTGCTGTTGAGCTATAGGGTTTATCTCCAAAATGGGAAAGCTCCATACCTCAAATGTGTCAACAAAAAGGAAGAAATATGAGAAGACTATTGGACAAGTAAGAGCAACCTATAACTCATATCTGGCAGTGATGTATTGGATGCACTAATTGCTTGAAGAGCCAGATTTTCTTTTCACATTACTGCAAAAAAACAATCACAGCTGAACACAGTAACTGGAGCAAACACACACATTTAATTGCTTTGACTTCTCAAAGCAACACAGGTTTGGGTTTGATGAGATGAGATTCAAAACTTGAGATGCAGGGCATGACTGAGAACTGGAGTCCAGTGCAAACATCTGGAGATCTGAGTGGAGGAGGCCCAGACTCTTCTCTGAGCAGGCCCAGACTCTTCTCTGAGCAGGCCCACAGAGCTGTATTTCTGTGCTTAACACTGAACATTTTAAAGCACATCAAGAATTAAGGCCTCTAGTTTGAACAGATACAAATCAAGCCCCTCTTCAAGCATGAAAGCATTTAGGCAGGTGCCTAAACCCAAATTAGTCACAACTGCAGTTCAGGGATGTGTACTATCACACCAAAAGCCTGGGTATGTTTAAGTCTCTTCAAAGTACTTTCCTGAACTCTGGCTGTGCTGCTGCCCACAGCATATATTAAAAAGAGTCTTTCAAGAGAATCATGGCAATGAAGTTGGCAGCTTAAAGTCTAAATTAAAAAGCTATCAAACATATTGTTGGTAAACCCACTCAGGTAACACACTTACCTTCTCAGCATATTCAGACACAACTTGCTTGATTTGATCTGACTGGAGTCCAACAATCTGGCCAACTGTGCTTGCTGTCAATTTGCCCTGCAATTGTATCAAGAAAATGCTTGGAGCTTTGGAACTGCCTGTACTTTTACATGACAATTTCTAATAAGTTCTAATTTTAAACAGAAATTTGCACAATGAGTAAAAACCCCTAATCATAAGAAAAGTCCAGGAAACATTCCACCCCCCAAACCAAATTTTGCTGAAAGAAATGTCTCACTTAAGTCCTTTTAACAAATTTTAATTCATATTTCAGAAAATAAATTTTTATTCTTTATACTGAATTTTGCATTTGCTTAATAAACCTCTAAGCATGCAGGCATGTGCAAGAATTCACCTTTAAACTGCATGCACGTATTAAACCAGTTTTCAAACAGAACTGAATTCTACAATGGATTCCAGTAGAAAGCATGTCAATCAACTCTGAGACTAAACTAAATATTACCTTTTCTTTAATGACTCCAGCATAAACAGAAACAATGTTTAACAACTGAAATTATTTCCAGTCATTTTACCCAGAAATCACAGACTACAAGTTCCACTGTATCATTAAATACAACAAATTAAGAAAAGAAGAAACATATCCAGTATTTCCTGTGCCTTAGACTAATGTTGTATTTGTAAGTGCTTTGAAAAGAACATTGAAAGGCACAGAGTTTTCCAGCACTCTCCCCAGTAATCCTCTGAATAACTTCACAAGATGAAAAAAGTAAGATAATGCATCTTGGGTAGCTGCAGAGTGATATCTTTCCCCTGAAATTCGTGTAGAAACCATTTGAAAGAGGCATATATTTATATTTTCATTATAATTTCAAGGCAAATGATGAACTAATTAGCCTTGTAAAATGTACTGTCTTCCTAATTCAATCATTTTTTATGCACTCTCCTTATGAAAATTTAAACGCAGTCATTCCATGACTTCAGACCCAAATTAGCAGTCTGATTTTAAGAATAATTACCACAATCAACCATAATTTAAACAAAGCTGTATCAGTTTTAAATGCTACTGACCTCTTCTGTTGCCATTGCAGCCATTCCAGTCATCAGAGTTTTAATGCGAAGCTACAGCAAAAGATGAAGAATTATACATAACAATTTAACTTCTACAATTTTGTTATCTTTCTGCCAGGGACACATACATATAATCAGTATCATATAATGTGTATTTTAAAACATGTAACAGGGTATTAAGTCTGTGAAAAGAAGAGGTGGCTGAAGTTACCAAATTTAAAGTTACCAATTTAAAGTAAACTTTCGCTCAGACTATTCAGCTCACACTGTCAATCAAAAATCAACTTTTTAATCAAATGCTCAGATTCAAGGAAAAAAAAAAAGAGTTTTGGGGTGCTAAACATCAACAAGCATTAATTTTGGGCATCAATTTCAGGCTCTGTATTCTCCTGTGGGAAGCAACTCTCACTTCAACTAACCATGGAAATTTTCCTTCTTTTGGAGAACAACTGGGCAGCAAAAATTGCTGCTCTCCCCCCAGGTTAGTAACTCCCATGCTATTGTGTCTGGGGCTCACCTCTTCAGCAGCCTGAAGGTCATCTTCATCACAAGGCTCAGCTTTCCCTGCTGCTGCAAGCCCTGGAGGTAGCACTGCTTTTTTATCTTCAGCCTTTTAAAGAAAAGTTTAGACATTATTATACCTAGTTCCAATATTCTAAAGTTAGTAAAGATATCAAGGAGAAAACTGGAATGTAGCTGTTCTGTTTATATGAATACATTTCAGCTACTGGAACATCCTCACCCTCCAAATAATGCCAACTGAAATGTAAGCCTTCCTGATTTCTCACAAGTATTCCAACTATTCCAACTGTGTCTCTGGCTTCCTATGGACTTAACTGGTCTGAAGATTCCTTATTCCACAGCCTTCTGAGAGCTGCCAGCCTCAGGAGACAGCCCAGAATATGATACCTACTACACAGGACAAGACTGATTTTTTTTTAATAAATCGTTTTTGCAACTTAATATTGGTGTAACAAACATACAACATAAAAATTGCAAACATGCCTGGTTCAGTTAGAAGAATTTGTACCACTGAAGTAAAGAGAACTGGGAACAGCCAGACTCAATTTCTAGGTCACCCTATCACACCACTGACATATTTCACTGTCCACTTCTGCCTTACTGGAGGCTCAGCTTCCACAACAATCATGATGAACATCTAATATACAATATCAAAAGGCAAGAGAATTTTTGAAGAAACAAAATGAACTCTAAAAACATGACTAGTGGTTACTCTGAGGAGAAAACAGGCATGCCTAGATTGGGAAATATCTCCATTTACAAGAAATTAAATGTGACATTTGGATGTGGAATATTGAGATAATGAAGAGCAACTCTAAGCTACTCAATATATTGCTGGGTCCATGACATGTTCAATGCATTACCTTCATTATCTCTGTATGGAATAAAAACTTATAGCCAAATTAATATCTGCACTGAAATAACAAAACTGCAGGTACCCTGCATTTTATGGACATTTTAAGATGCCATAATCATCAAAAGCACAGCAAGGATGCTAATTTTCAAGAAGGACAGTGATTTATTTATTTATTGATAGGTTTCTCAATCACATTAAACAAAGTGTTTTGTAATAAATGTCTACAATATTTCTTACCAAGTTGAATGGTTCTTTAAAAAGAAAGACCCTTTAATGACCACATTATGGAACACTCAGATAAAAGATATTAAACAGTCAAGATATGTCATTACCTAACAATAAAAGTCAAACCAAAACAAACCCAATGCACAAACCCTCTTTCTTCTAAACAAAAAAAAACAATTTGCAAAATGTGATCTGTGAGCAGAGATGAAGGAAATCCTTTAAAAAGGGTAACCAATTACACCTTTCATGGCATGCAGATTTTCAATTGCAGTTATCCATTTTTAAAATCTGTTAATAGTAGAAGTTATAGCTGTCTATTCTGTTGTATTCTTTTAAGATTTAACAGTAACCAACACTTCAACAATACAGTTCTTCCCACAATTTGAGTATTTTAAATTAGTATATTTTTTACCTGTTCCGTTTTTCCTGCTTGTCTGCTAAATCCATATCTCCTAAAAGAACAATAATAACATGAAGGAAAAACACTGTTGTTTATGACTGCCAAAAATACATTAAGTTTTTATCAATTTTCAACATAAGACATGCACCAAGATCCAGGATCAAATTAGTTTCGAAATGTTTCAAGTAAACTAAATAAGCAGGGACTGGAGCATATTTACAGAATGGTTTCAGATCCATCATCCATATATTCCATATCCTTCCATCAAGATTTGCAAATCTTGACTTTCCATAAAATACTGTCATGTAATGCTCATGAGAGGAAAAGGCAATGCCCTCTTCCCATTTGAAAGTTAATCCTGAGCTATTACACTACAGTCCATGTTACTGTTAAAAGGAAAGTACTCAAAACAGTGAAACAAAAAAAAACCAAAAAATCTATGGCTTTGAGGGAAATAAAAGCCCCAGAAGATACAAAATGGGATTCAGATGTAATCTGCACTTGTTAAGTATTAAGAGCTCAGACAGCAGACAAGATGTCCTTACCACTAAACTGTGAAAAGAAAACTGGAAAAAGAAACTAGAAATAAAAGCTCTGTAACTTCATTTTTATGTGTTTGGAGTGCTCTCAGTAAACCAGAGGGACTTTCAGAGATAATGGAAAATTGAAAGCCTTGGTAACTTTGTCTCCAAATGAAAGTTTGCAGCAAAGTGGGAAGACAAAATATTCAACCATGATTCAGCCTCCTGATGTAGCAACCACATGAGAACGAGAAAAAGAAGCAACAGCAACTGCAGGCCCTTTTTCACCAAATTTTCAGTGGATTGCTTGCAAAAACCCAATACTGATTGACACACACCACCTGGAAGGATGATGTACTTAAGCTGTTTTTATAAAAAACAGGTATGTTAAAAAAACACACCCTAGAAGGAGCATCAAACCTGGTCTCCCATTATACAAAATACGGCTCACAAATGTGAGGACTGTCCAGTCCCCAGAGAATTTACAGGGTAAGCAAACAAAATCTGAAACCAAACAGGAGTAAATCTGAAATAGTTCAATTCTGAAGTAGTAGGAAAAACCCTACCACAATCCAAATTTTATCTGTACTGCTTGTAGTACACACTATAAAACCCAGAGAAGCTAAATGAAGCCTTTCACCTGCCATATTCCAGAAGTGTAGCATGAACCTTTGATTCCTCATCCAGCAGTTCCTCAGCTCCTGTCTGACGTTTGTATTTTCTCTGGGGTTTGTAAACCTCCTGCAAGACAGTGAATGAGTTCAGAGCTTGTAAAAGGGTTTTCTAAAATAAATGAGGAATTGTCAACTGAAGTTATATACACACAATATACTTTCCCAAATAAACATCCTTCACTTTCTCTTTCTGGAATTACATTACACAACCTTACTGAATTAATTTCTAAGCAATTTGCTATAGAAATTGTCTAAGTTTAAAAAAATTATAAACGACTATTTAACATGAAACAATGTCTCAACCATCTCCTCTGTCATGTTTGAAAAAGAGTAAAAAGTAACACACTCAACATCTATTAAAATTATTTGGCTAATGCCAGTGTCTAGAAATGTTACCTTCTTTGTGAGTTAATTCTGCTTCTAAACTCTGATTAGATAATTAAATGCAATTATTATTTATTCAATGATCACAGGTTACAATGGAATTAAAGCACATTTTATTACAATTTAAGGAAAAAAAAGGTCTCAAGAAGTTTGGTAGTAAAATGACTTTAATCTCCTGCTATCCAAGTGTAATCCAATAGCTCAACAACAGCCCATCAAATAAAACAAGAAGTCACAATTACTATTTTGTACTGATAGAGCTGCTTCCAATTAAAAAACAAAAGAGAGAACATTTTTTTAAATCTGGCTTTCCATACCACACAAACTATTATTTTCAACAAACAATTCCTGCACCATAACCTTGCTGAAATGGCTTTCCATCATTTTCAAAGATGTAATCCCAAAGTGGAAATTTCAAACAAGTACAAATTGACAATATTCTTTGGCAAGCTTCTCCTGAATTTGACAGTTGCCCTTTACAATTTTTATTTCATTTATAGTCTTAATTTCTGTAATCTTTGCTTGCAGCTATTCAATCTTTCTACATTTTTGACTATCACATGAGAAAGCTTTTTATGACCAAGGATCTCCCACTAAATGTACACACCTAAAAAAGGCAATGTAAGTCATAAAAATAATTACAGTTTTATGATGACATTCTATTTTATACCCGTGCTACATGAAGTGTAGGCATCACACCATAAACATTAGTCTTGGCAGCAGGGAATTGAGTGGCTGAAGAAAACCCCTCCAAGATAACCTCAATGCACCAGCCAGTCACCTTTCAGCAGCAGCAGTCCTTATTCCAATGACCATCACTGATATTTAACAGAACCTTTTCCAACCTTTAGATCATGACCATGAATCTTAGTGTAGAATCTTTCCCCCTTGTGGAAAAAGGGTAGATCCTTAGATGAGTTACAATAATGAATTCACACAACCAACTCATCTTTCACACTTGCTGATCCTCCTTTAGGAGAGTGGATTTTGTTGCCCTGGTCTTTTGAGATTTTCTAAGCCTTCTGATGTTGACATTCTTGTAATGGAGTTTCTCACACACTTTCATATAAATAATGATTGTTTACATTCTTCTGTGTAGGAGGAGAAGTTTGATGGACTGTTAGTCTGACCAGTGTGGCTGGAAAGGTGGCAATGCCATCCTCCAATCCACTGTCACTTTTGGAATTCTATAAATGTTGAGGTCTGAAAAATAAAGAGCTCTTTTCCTGTTCCTGTTCAGATACTAGAACATTGTATGTGAGTTGTGTTATTCTTGTGAAATCTGCAGCCGTCGCAGATTTCTCTTCCAATTCCAGTGCACAATGATTAAAAGTCACCTGCAAAAGAGCCTTCATCTAATGGCCACCTTCTCCTCCTTCCAGTTCCTATGGATAGATAGGAAAGCTTGTGCACATTCTCCCTTGAAAATTCATCCTGTGTGTTCCAGAGTGCACTCATGCCTAAATGCCTTAGATCATCTCATGAACTAATCTTTCATTAAGAAGATCAGGTGCCAACTGTAGAAGACATGATCCTGACAGAGCTCATCTATTTAAGGAAAAGGTGTTTGCCTAATGATACTCTGAGCAATGACAAACAAATGTAAAAACTTTATGTACCATGAAGTTGCACCTGCAAACTAGAGATCTGTGAGACAGAGTAGAAGACAGAATACAAATTAATAAAATATAAACACTAAGCCCTGCAAATACTTCTGGTTCTCAGTAACCAAAGATGACCCTCCATCACTGTTAATCAAATACCCTCTTTATTTTTATAAATTACATTGAAAATTTTAGGTACTGGTGTCCCATAACAGTGTTGTGATTGTTTTGTTTCTGCCTCTTCAGTGACAAGGCCAAGATCAGCCACTTGGATACAGAATCTTTAGTGCTATTTAAAGACAGTGCTGGTAAAGGGCCCACTTGAAAAATCAGGACAATTATTCTGAAAATTGAAAATAAGTAGATGAATTTCATGTGCTACTTGACAGAACATACATCTGGAATTTGTTTCTCACACAGGTTTGCATTGTCTCTCAGTTTGAAGGGCTATACAGGTACATAAATGATGCAATGACACATATAGAGGGTGAGCTAATGTGTGAAACAGAATACATCTCTCACTGGAAAGGCAAGTGTTTCTAGTCGGAGTAAAAGACTCATCATAAGTCTGCTAATAATTAAAAAAAACAATCAAATCACGGGGAACAACACTTTAGAAGCTGTAATTGAAACTTCCAAAGCAAGGACAATTATTCAAATAGCTTAACAAAGGAACTGCATTGGTCATTACCTGGAGACTTTCACTGCCATGTTATTCTACAAACACATGCTGTAATTCAAGCACATATAGCAGGCTCAGCAGCACTCAGGTCATTTGCACAGAAAAACAACTACCTCCCTCCAAAACCTGGCAAAAGAGTAAGGTGACTTGTCTGGCCCATTACACAACCTCTCATGTGGCTCCTTACACCAGCACTGAGAACCTCCACCTGTGCATGAAGAGCTCAGGGTGTCTGGTTAGAGCTGTCTGAAAAAACAGTGATTTTCTCAGAAGAGCAGGGTTTCACTTTCTGTTGAAGAGCCTTGAAAACACCCCATTCAAAGCAAACCCAGATTTCTCCTGTCTTATCAAACATTGGCCTGGAATTTATCAAGATGGTCCAAAAACCCCCAAAGCAGTAGCAAACTATTGTGAGTCAGAAATGGTGAATTGATAGGCACAAGCAAAGAGGGAAATTAGAAAGCAAGGACAGGACAGCTGAATTCAGGTATGAGAGTGAGAGAGCCAAGGTATTTTACTATTTTACCTCTCTGCAACATTCATGAACAAGCTTTCAAAAAATATATACAAACAGTTCATCCAAGAGTTACAAGATCTGCACATGAAAAGGGACAACACAGGTGAGGCCACCTTTCCCAACCAACATCTGCTACTTGAAGAAAACTTCTCTGAAGTAGGGTGTGTACTTTCATTGCTAATTACAAGAAGTGAAAAAGTCAAGTTCTGAAATGCTCAGATAACTGAGACCATTACCAAATTAACTAATTTCAAGACAAATTGCACAACTGCTGATAGCTTCAAACACACATATAAGTCTACTGAGGGTTTAATAGTCTGTAAGCTACCCTGTTTGTTTGATAGAGTGGGATTCCACACAGCCCATGCAGGCAGTGGATATGGTTTATCTCCTCATAGAGTGACCACCTATCAATCTGATACATTGGCATTTGACACTTGTCTCAAGAATGAAGACCAACATGTAACTTAATTGGGAACTTCTCATGAGAAAACCCAATTAATCCAGAATTAACCACCTCCATTTCATTACTAATACCACTCACTTGGCCATAAATAAAAGAAATCTAACATACTTACAAAGATATCAGTAACTGTTTTGAGTGCCTTCTCTTTTCTTTGCATGAATTCCTCATCCTGAAAGACATCAGTGGAGATAATTAAAAATACCAGGAATGGAGACTAAATCTCAAACATTCTAATGATTCTGTAAAACAAAGCTGTCAGTTTCTGAGATGGACAATGATTTGGTGAAATGTTAGTGATTTGCTGTAACAAGAAAAGTACTTGCTTCTGCCTTCAGATGGGAGACAGGTCATCAAAACTGTGTCCAGATCAGCAGTCTGGCTGCTCTCTGCTCAGGCAGAACCTGACACAAAAGCAATCCCAGCCCACTACTGGGATCTCCAGTCTTTAATATACTGTTAAGAAATGAAGCTGGGATAGACTTGATGTGGAAAAGAGAAGTTTCCTTTACTGTTTAGTTTCTAAGTATTAAAGATAATAATTAAAAAAAAAAAATCAAAACCAAAACCACCCCAAGTTAATGAAATCTGTCTATCCCAATACTAGGGACATCCATCTTTAATCCTGTTACTAAGGGACAAAACTTGGGTTCTAGATGTTAAAAATGAAATTGCCTTGTGATATGTAAGAACAGAACTGATGGCTTTGCACTACAGGCACACATCCAAGCTCATTCAATCTCTCCTCCTCTACCAAGGAAACTTCATCTCATTGCTGAAGAACAGTCCAGTTATTGAATGAAGTTTTTTACTAATCTAGTTTTCAAGAACAAATGTTGGGGTTTGGATACAGAAAGACAAGAGCTGTGTTTCAGCACTCTGAAAGAAACCCCAAATCATAGAGTATTAACAGCATATTAGGTCTCAATTAGCTACATCAGCCTCCCCACAGCACGCTGGGTGTTTCTGAACAGCTAGAACGACACAAAAATACCAAATACTGCAGAAGAACTAAGGCAATCATTAGGCAAAAGTTAACCAGAATCTACAAAATTTCTGTTACAATAATGCTTCAATTTTTTCCCAGATAAATTTGTAGGGGATTCCTTTAGGACTCACTCATAAAACAATGGCAAGAGCAACTCTGGTGAAGTGTGCAGATTTCAGAGCTGTCAGGCTGGTACTGCAACTGAACATCTGACATATTATAACAGAAACAAGAACTGCCTTGATCTTACCTCTGGCAGTCTGTGAGTTTTTTGGAACTGTGATATAGAGTAAGAACGAACATAATCTCCCATTTCTTCCCTCGTTTCTATTGCACGTTTCACCAGCCACTGAAAAAAAAATTGTATTAGCTGAAAACAAAAGAATAATAGCAGCAAGCACCAAACTGCTGCCTAATTTTTTAATACATGATAAAAGCTAAAAGCACATTTTTAAGCACGGAAACAAGAGCATGTTATTTATTTGTAAACATGGCAACTCTTTGGCCTGATCCCAACAAAATGTGTCAGTATTTGCTACTTTATAAACATTTCTTCTTCTTCCGTGCAGATGTTTCTTCTATGAAATTCTCCTACCATAGATCCCTCACTGGTTTAAAAGACTACAGCTCCACCATGAACAGACATCTCTTCAAGCTTATGAAGTGCTCATGAAGAACCACATGCCTGTGCAAGAAAAAAGGCTTCTTCTGACATTTATAAGACCACACAAAAAGCCACAAAATACTGAAGTACATTTTAAACAATGTTGGAGAAGATAAATCTTGCAGGCTGTTGACAGCCTGTGCAGGAGGTCACAGAAGAGATGATATCAGTTGTGGGATCCAAGTTTGAACCAACAACTGTTTCCTGTGCTGTAACCATGAACCCCTGGAAAGTGAGGGGAACATGATGACAAGAAGAGATGAAAATGAAGAATATTAATTACCAAGAACATCTCAACACAAGACTGTGTACATAGTTTTGCCTGTGATCATAAACAGAATTTATTAGGAAGAACAACGACATTTCTGCCCAATGGAATATTTGTTAGATTTTTTAAATTTTTTTTTGAAGTTCTGCTACAGTCTATGGCAGTGAGCCAACTCAGCCTAATTTCTTCCTGTAGGGAAGGATCCATCTAAATTCTTGAACAGTGCAAGAGCTAATGGGACACAATGCCAGGCTTAAGAGCAAGCATTTGTAGTATTTGAAAACTGATTTGAGATTTACAGATAGCAAGTGGAATCTTGATTTTAACAGGGCATTGAACAAAGTGCCATTATCAAATACATAATTCCTACATGGTGTAGTCAGCATCTTATATTTTGCATGGTCTTTTTCAGAACACAGTATTCTGGTGACACCAACAAGTTTTCTTGAAATTCTGTCCTGGCTGGGATGAAATGAGGAACCTGCAGTATGTGGAGCAGGCAGAACTTCACAGGGACCTGAGAGAAAGCCACAGTTTTTAAACAAAGATCCTCTACATACCAAAAACTAAGCCCATCAAAAAAAGACTTCATCACCAAGTATGGGTCAGCTCTACCACCTACTGGCCAGCTACAAACACTGAGAGTCACTGCTCTTGGAGAAACCCAAAAGCAGATTTCCTCCCTGTTTAGAATTAATATTTCTCCTTTCCAGAAGTAATATCCCAAACCAGGATTTGGGATAAAGCAGATGAGAGAAAAAAACACCTAGTACTTTTGTTTTTACAGAAGGAGGAATATATATCCTGTGAAAGAAGCCTAGTGTTTTATGAATGTAACCATTCATTGCCAATCAAGTGACGAGGGCAAGAAACTCAACTGGGTTGAATTTTTTTTTTTTTAATGTGTAGGAAATAAGGATTCAGAAGCAAAAGCTCACATTAGCTAGATTCAAACTTTCCACTTTAAGCAGCATCATCACAGCCTGAAAGCTGTGTAAGAACAGTGCACACCACAGAATATTTTGTGGGGAATGCAGTTAAGTGTGGTTTTCCTCAGGAGCCTCCAACTAGAAGATAAGAGGAAAGAGCACCAGGAAGTTTTCCCCACTTCTTACAGACTGAAATTTAGATTCTTCTTACTTGCTAAATTCCTTCATAGGCATGAAGTAAGGAGATATTTAATGGAAAAGAAGCTTGCTTAACAGTCTTCATTTTCCCTATCTCTCAAAGATACCTTTCTGTGTGTAGATGAAAGGAAAATAGAAAAATGATAACAACATGCCAAGGATTCTCAAAATACCACATGTAACTGGAACACATCAAGTGTTAACTTAAATCTTAATAAACTTGAGAACAAGGCACGTGGTGAGTTAGTGGTGCTCAAAAAACACACAGTAAGAGGATCACTTGTCAGAACACAGGTTTTAAGTGATAGGAGACAAGGATAAATTATGTTTAAAGAAATGACCCCAGTGGCTTTTGCCTTATTCACATCCTTCTGATTCAGGGTCTATCTGCATAACTTACTCCATAAGCTTAATCACAGACTGTAAGGTCTTTGTTCTATTTCCTAGTCTGCCAAAGCAGACTATCAGATTCCACAACAAGATTAAACTTAAGTTTCTTTAAGCAGGCATTCCACAATAGGCACAATCTGACTCCACTGCAAAGAATTCAGAGAGTTTGTTTTGTTTACTTTCTAAATGTGGATCAAACAATACTTGAAAATTCTATCATCCATAACATCACTTCATTCTTTAAAAACATTAATTCAAACTGCTTCTCTGTGCTTATTTATTCTGAAGTTAAATAAAGAGCCAAACAATAATTCAAAGCTTTGCTCTATTTTTTATGCAAGTTCTGTGGCCTTTTTCAGCAATTTTATCAGTACACCATGAAATTATTACCTGTACAACAGGAAATATATGAATGAAATCCAGTCCCTGGATCTGATGTGGTTCCAAACGATGTGGACACTTCATTTTTGGTAATACTGACACAATTTTCTCAGTTAAGGCACTATTATAAAAACAACAAAAGACAGATGTATATATGCTACAATTTTCTTTTGTAAATTACAGATCATTTTTGCAAACACAGTAGCTCAAAGATTCCCTCTAGTAACTTCCACTCTATATAAAGAAAAGCAATCAAACTCATTTACAAAACAGCTTTTACAGGCACTGTTTATATCATCTGTCTGTGAAGAGGTGATTAAGCCCCACTTACAGGCTCCTACCTGGGAAATTCATTTAACTACTACAGAAAATTTCAAGATCTGCATGTCTGGACAGATAAAATATCCATATAAAATATACACCTACAAACACCTTTGCATGTTATAGGGTACAACATGAAGAGACAGTCACTTCAAGAACAATTACATTAAGTAAGAGATGTACACTCCAAGGAAGTCCAGAAACAAATGTAAGGACTTCAAACTTTATTCAGCAGAACTCTCAAAATAAATATTGATGTACTCCTGAAACTTTTTGAATTTAAATACATACTGCACTTAAAAGCTAAATACACTGCACTTCACATAGTTTTCAAGTGACTAAAACTGAATTTGCTGGCAGCAATCTCATTCTAGAGCTCAGTAAGAGCTGGTTAAGTGAAAGGATTACCCTGCCACAAGGGATCCATCTGCAAGAAATTCATCCTGTTTCCACTGAATGCCTAATTTTAGGGCAAGATTTTTTTTTGCTGTCAATGTTGGCAAGTACATATTTAAAGCAGGTGTAACCACTGAGGATGAGAACTTTAGTTGGAAAACCAAAGCTATTTCCCCATGAAGGAAAAAAAATGAACAGTACAGTACTGACCTCACTGATATTTAGTACTGTCCAAATGGACAACTAAGGTCCTGGAAGAACAAAAGGGGATCAAGAGATATGAGACAGTGACCAAAATCTGGAAATAGAGCCTGAAACGTTTTACTTCCTAAAGGGAAGTGAAGCACAATCAAAGCAAATGCAATTAAAACAAAAATTATTTATCCAATAGATGTAAGATCCTCTCCTAATGTAGGCTTCCATGTTTATTTCAGCCCAGCAATTGAATAACAGGACACCATCACAATGGTGTAACACCATCACTTTGGACTAATACTGAGAAAACACAGCTTAACTTTTCTTTATTTTGAAAACACCACAGAAGCCCTGAGCCTCTACCAACACAAACATTGCATGGACATCAAAACAGCCTATGATCCTATGTTCTGAACACTTTAGATTTACAAATAAATCATTGTTGCTGTTTTGGGAGAGAAGCCTGGTTTTTGTTTTGCCAGTTTTGCATGCAGTCAGCTGGAAAAATAACAGAACATTTTGAGAACAACTTAACCATTTCCTACCCTGTTGTTCTTAAGGATAACAAGGATAAAAAACTACCACTACCACTTTCATTCCTAGGCTGTACTTAATTCTTTGCACTCAGCAATGCTTGATGTAGTTAGTTATCTATGATGATTTGAGTGTCTCCAAATGCAATTGCAATACCCACAAATATTTATTTTGAAAAGCCTTGCCAATGCTCTATGACTTTCAAGAAAACACAGAAAGATGTTCTTTTTAACTACACTGAGTAAATAAGTCTCTTCATGCCCCTGTAACTTATCAGGCTAAACTTATTTCCTGCAAATTTTAATTATGGCTCTTTTATCACAGATACACATACAGAAATAATGGAGTTTAGAATGTGTTCCCTTTCCCAGCATAAACAATGTCTATAACCTCCATGGTACAGGAATTAGCTGGCTTATGAACAAATTCCATGCATAAGAAATGAATCAAAACAAAATGTTCTCACTGGGTCACCCTGAGGAAGAAAATTCTCCTCCTCAATATGGGGCAGGTAACTATTTTGGCATGAGTGACATGCTTTAAATTCTGTTTGCTGATGCCTACAGTTCTAACCCAGAACCATAAAAGGGAGTCAGAGGTTATTTACACAGCAGAACTGCAGACCCAGGGAACTCAGGGAAGGTCTTCTAATGTTGCACTCCAGCTTCCAGCAGCGTGGTCTCCCTCTGCCCTTTGCTTTGGCCTCTGCATCATCCCCTTGTGCCAGCACAAGCATCTGTACAGCTGCACAGAGAACTGGATCCAGGAATTCATTCATCTTAAAACTATTTTCTTTCTTTTTCTTTTGGGTTTTGGTTTTTTGGGGGTTTTTTTGGTAGGTTTTAATTTGGATCAGTTCCCAATTCAGTTCAGTGTGGAGCCACATAAATGCTTTCAGTACTTAGCAGGGATTTAAGAACATGGCAGCCCAAAGGGAATAGCCTTGCCTTTTTTGAAATAAGCTTCTTTCTGGATTTAGAATTTGTGGAACTACAGTCTGAAAAACCCAGAAACCTGTGCAATGTTTTGTAAACAGGCAGTCCTCAAAAGCAGGAAATTTGAACTAAAACTCTTTCTTAGAAACACAGCAGGTAACTTCCCCTTCCCCATCCACTTTTTATTTTCAAAGAAGAAAAAGAAAAATCCCCCACTTGCCATTTCATCAACTTACATTTTTTGACCAATAGTAGAGTTTTCCTGAAATAATAAATCCACGTCGATATCAAAGCTGCAGGTAGTGATACACCACGTCATGCCTCCCACCACCTGGCAAAGGAGCAACAGCATGGTCAGGGCCACTTGAAACTGAAGAGGTAAACCAAATACATCTTTGAGGCTTTATTTATTTTAGAGACTACATCTCAGTAATCTCACTATCCTCAGTATCCTCTCTGCTCTAAGACAGACTCAGATAACATAACCATACCAACTTCAGACAATACTATACACAATAGACGTGTACAAGAGGACAGAAACCAACCCAGCTGTTACTGACAATCTAAATTCCTCTCTTAGCTTTAAATATTAGTTTTGAAACAGCTCTCAGATTGAAAAAAGAAAACCAAAAAGCAAAAGGATAAAACACAACAGTATGTTAAATGTATGACCTCTAAAAAGTGACCATATCAAAGTTTTATCAAGGATCATAATTACTGCAGCCTTACATTTACCTTTTTATACACTTCTTTGCTACTATTATGTCTTGCTTGCTGACACATGCAACACGAAGTGCTAGACACAGTATCAGCACAGCAATGGAAATCCCCAGCTCTGCAGAAATCTCTATTTCAGGCCCTACTCTGTCATGGACATATTTAAACTCCTGAGCCATTTCATCAACTTTACATAAATATTTAAAGACAACCTTGCATAAACATGCAAGAAAACCTAAATGCAAAGGCAAAGAAGAGAAAAAGGGATTAAAATGTGGACTAACTTGCCATTATCACACAGCAAATTAGGAACCCTGGTTTCTAACAAGGTTTCTGACATATTCCCCCTCTCACAGTCCCCTCTATGATAACCTACACATCCCTTTTGCATTAGCAGTGTGATCATTTTCAGTAGCAAGGCTCGTTTCGGTGAGGTTGGGCACTGTCATGAAATGTTAACTTTACAATTGTATTTAAATAACTATAAATGATTTCTACACATAAATGCAACAATGGTACATCCTAAGGCAGTCTCCTTGAAACTTCTGTCTGTGAGCACAGACTCCTGAGCAGCGACTGTTAGCAATACCAAGGAGTTTGAACAAAATAAAATTGCATTGCAAAGTGAGGCTGTGCTATGATCAAAGAGAGAGCAGAAAACAGAAGAATCCATTTCAAGGCTGCTTGTAGTTCTGTGTTTTCAAACCTTGGTTCAGGAATTTCTCAGAGTCAGCATTAAAGCAATTCAGAAATCTCTCTCAACCTGAACTTTGCTCACTGTTAGCATCACACACTTCCTGTCTAGGACAATGAAAGGTTAACAAATATGACAGTCTAAAGATATGTAAAAACAGCCCCAAAATAATCTCACCAGGCTAACTGTTCCATTCTTATACAGACACTTCCTCATTTCTCATCAATGCTGTTTTTAAAATTACCATGCTATCTCCAAGTATCCCAAAACTAGCCATTCTAACAGCTGTTGGGAGAGAGAGGAGATTCCCTGCACACCACTCTAGCACAGGCCATAGCACCCAGAAAAAGCAGACAGCAGCTAGTTTGCATCCAGTTGTCTCCTCTAAAACAGGCCTTGCTGCACAAAATTGTCTTTCAAGACTGAGGAGGTCCTGTCTGTCTGAAACTAGGTCATTTGCAGAATTATTCACACAGGGAAGCCTCATAGGTCGCAACTGTCTTTTTATAAAGTCACCCAGAATTGCTAAGCAAACCAGCAAAACATGTAAGCCTCTTATACTTAAAAGAGGGGTTTGAAATATTGTAATGGCCTCACCTTGTCAAATGGTGATAACCCCTTGATTCTTGCTCGAAAATACCCAGCAGCCACCAACAGTTCCAAGATTTCAGTCAACTTGATGTTTTGTTCCTCATCTTCTCTTGTTTCAACCTGACAAACAAACAACAAAACACTAATTCAGTTTTTCTCATTCATTTGAAGAATGAGCATTTTCCGAGCCTCGGCACAGACCACGTATCAGGGGAAACCTGCCTTCCATTAGCAACTTGGTTGTTAATTTGAAAGACATTAAAGAAGCAGGTAACACATTTCTGCATGGACTTAACTTCACATATTTTCACCCAGATAAATACTTTAATCTGCTTTTGCTGTTCAAACTCCTGGTCTACTGCTTGCCTCTAGCTACTAAGATTGTCCTATTGCCATAAGCCATAAGTTAATTTCTTCTCCATTTCCCACATTTCTTTCAATTTCAGGGTTCATAAACTCACACACCTCAATTTAACCTCTATCCCAGCTGAAATCACGACACGCTTCTCTAATCCTTCTACAGAAACAGGAGGAGACGCTCACACGGAATTCCACTTTTTGGGCAATGCAATTTGAAAGCACGGCAGTAACAAAGTAAACTGTGACGGGCAGCCCGGACAGCCTCAGTGCTCCGAAGCCTCAGCAGCACAGCCAGCCCGTCCCAGGGCTTTTGTCCCCACCTCACAGGACGAAACCCCACAGCTCCGGGGATACACGTGATTTCTAGAGGCACAGAGCTCCCCAAGACCTCGGCCCTAGGCCGGAGAGGCGGCAGCAGGGCTCCAGGTCTGCCCCGAGGGGCTGCAGGGACCCACCTGCACACCCTTCCCACCTCCAGTCCCTGGGCACCCTCCTCCCCTCCGCTTCCTCCCACGGGAACCCGGCGAGCCGGGCTGGCAGCGGGGACATGGGAAGGCGATGGTGCACCGAAGGTGACCCGCACAGCGCTGCCGGCAGCCCCACAGGCCTCCCCGCGTCCCCCGCGCCCAGCCCGCTGCGCGGCACCGACCCCCGCGCTCCGGCGAGGGCCGGGAACCGGGGGAAGGAGCAGGCGGGGACGCCGGTGCAGCGGGGCCGGAGGAACAGCGGCCGCGCCTCGGCAGC
>VZRH01004153.1:143373-178454 GCA_013397555.1 Urocynchramus pylzowi | reverse complement strand
GGGCTCCGGGCGCTTCCCCTGCGCGGCGCTGCCCTTCGCCCGCCGCCCTTTTCTCCTTTTTTTCCTTTTGCAAGGGGTCCTGAGGCCTCCCGCCAGCATGGAGGACAAGTTACTGAGTGCTCTGACTGCGACGCGCCTCACGGCCGCTCATGCCCCGCAGGGCGCTGACACTTCTCGTTGCCAGCCGTGTTTCCTTTGGTGACCTAACAGCTGAAGTGGGGTTTAATTCTGTTTTTTCTCCCTTGCACACAGGTCAGAGAATCACTGAATCCGTTAGGCTGGAAAACACCTCCGACATCAGCAGGTCCAACATGGAACACCACCATTGTCAACTGGACTTTGGCATTGAAGGCCATTTCCAGGCTTTCCTTAAACACTTCCAGGGACGGTGGCTCCACCACTTCCTTAAGCAGTTCATTTCAATATCTAATCACGCTTTCTGTGAAGAAATTTTTGCTAATACTCAACCTAAACCACCCCTGGCACAGCCTAAGATTACGTCCTCCCATCCTGTCGCTGGTGGCCTGGGAGAGGAGCCCAGCCCCCAGCAGGCTGCACCTCCTGTCCAGGAGCTGTGGAGTGACAAGGGCACCCCTGGGCCTCCCTCAGGCCAAACACCCCCCACTGCCTCGGCTGCTGCTCCTCAGATTTGTGCTCCAGTCCCACAGCAAGAAACGCCCGCGATCTGAGCTGGCTCTGGCTCATGGCACATCATGGGACCATGTCTGAGCATCCCCTGGTGGGAAGGTGGATGTGCTGGAGCCCAGCCTCCCATCCTGGCTTTGGCAGCACCAAAACACCATTCTCCTACTATAGACCAGGCAGACCCTGCAGGGAGATGGGTGTGCTGGGGTCTGGATGCTGTGCCCAGGCTGGTTGCAAACACACATTGGATTTGTGAATAAAATCACACCAATGCACAGGGATTTGATGGGCTGAACAGCTGGATAACAAACCAAGGCAGCATTTCATGGGTGGCATTCTTGTAGGGGATGGCTTAGGAAATACCTGACAGGGGTGTCTTTTCAAGGCTATCACAGGTGTTCTGTTTCCAGATTCTTTGCCGCACATAGAATATTAAAAAAAAAAAAAAAAAAAAACAAAAACCAAACCAACCACTATATAAAAAAAACCCCAACCACTCAGCTGTGGCTGGAAGCATCTCAATAAGGTGAAGGAACAGGAGTGCGGCATTCCCATTCTTTGGAGGGCAGAAGAACATACATGAACCAGGACATTCTGACTGCTGTCCTGACAGAGTGATCAAAATAATGATAATAATAATAATAATAATAACAATAATAGTAGCAAAAATAGGCCAGACCAGCTCAGGCCATGTACTGGTGTAACCACAGGCAGGCCACATCTTAATTAGAGCTGTAGAACTCTGTTCCTCAGCCCCAGAGGTTAATGTGGTCACCACAGCAATATGGGTTCCTGTGTTTTGTCTGCCTTCTCCTCACAGAGAACTGTATGGCTCCAATTTCAATGCCATGCAGAGGAAGACTGAAGCCCACAAGAAGCAAAGACAAGGGTTGAAAGAGGAGAGTGTTAGGAAGGGATGTAGATCACCTTCAGACACAGCAGCAAGTGCAGAAATAAACAAAAATGATAAATAAAAAGCCAAAGGTAGTATGAACTAGGGGCTTAAGTAGTAATTGAGTATCAGACAAGGGAGGGAACTAACCTACCCTGGGAAATGGAACTGTTTCTCTGGCTTTTTAAACCCCAGTAAGTTAAAGGAGGGACACAGGGGTAAGTAACTCCTATGAACTTTAAAACTCATGCAGCTGGCCCCCAAAATCACAAAGCTGGCTTGAAATGATGTACTTACAGAAATGTAATAGGTTCTTCTAATTTGCTCTATGTCTATGAGACCACAAGGACTGGAAACATTTTTCTCCTTTACAGGCTGGAATTTTCCTTCATCTGGTATGTAGTTACAAAAGAAAAGAGTAAGCCATGGAAATACAAAAATCTATGGTCATTACAACTCATCTTGGATCACTTGAACCTCAATAAAATACTTTGCAAAAGCATTGCTTCCCAACACCTAATTGTGATGCAAATTCACTCAGTTACCCAGACAGAGCTGTTGTTCCCTATGACATTTGGATAATCAATCTTCTAAGTACCAATTAGTTTTAAAGAGTCCCAAGAGGGGTACCATCAAAAAAAGAAAATCCTCCTTTCCTTCAGATTTTTTGATTTTGTGCTTGCAAATCTCTAGCAGATTCAACTTAGGCTTAGTTTTCCCCTTCTCTACTTTATTTTGATCTGTGAAGGTAAGCGAGCTCTGGTTCTTGCTGCAGCTGCTTTCAACAATCCTGTCTTGATTTTTCTATTTCATTAATCTTGATCCCACAAAGCTGAGCTAAAAAGCTTCCTCATTTTTTATATAGCCATGTGATTCATTTTGCTGCTTAGCCTGAACTTGTGACAACATTAAACTCAGTCATCACTGAAAATGTAGCAGTAGATCTCACTGTATCTTTTAGCACATACTTGTTTCTTCTTGTAATAAAAATAAGAGCATGAGATGGAGTTGGGACAGCAACAGGAAGGGCTCCGCTGTTTGTAGAGCAGACACAGTTAGATAAACAAAGTAACTTAAGTAACTTTCCAATGTTCTCTATTCTGAGAAAGCCTAAAAGAGATTTATTTCCATTTTGCATGATAGATAAAGTATGTATAACTTCCTGTGCAATGGTCCTTTGTACAGCATTTTCTTGTTAGGGTGCAACATTCTTTTAAGGATACCATAAAACAAATGGAAATTATTTCAGTGGTTGCATCAGGCTGTGGATGAGCACTGCCATGACTGCATCTTCCCAGTTGGATTCCTACTTACAGGAGAAGCTGAAGCCACTTGCAGGGAACTAAGCCCGAGCCTTCCAAATTCAGTATCAGATTTTGCATTGTTTTCTGTGGGTCATTTCTTGGATGGGCTCTTTTTTCAACCCATTTTGTTGCCTGGTAGCCCCAGCACAGAGATCACTTCCATCCTGATCCCTAATGAAATGATTCCTGTGATGAAGGTTTTCATCCAGGTTTCTGGAGTCAGCAGTACTGTTGGCTACAGCACAAGTATCTTCCTCTGCAT
Source organism: Urocynchramus pylzowi (assembly GCA_013397555.1). Taxonomy (NCBI): domain Eukaryota; kingdom Metazoa; phylum Chordata; class Aves; order Passeriformes; family Fringillidae; genus Urocynchramus; species Urocynchramus pylzowi. The sequence continues at coordinate 175,351 of VZRH01004153.1, read as the reverse complement.
GCATTTACTCTTTTAATTTGTTGTCTCGGTTGTATCCCATCTCCCTACAGTTACTCAGTTCCCCTTCATCTCTTTCCTGAGATGTTGTAGGCATAGAGAGCCATTCAGTGGGCAATTGCAAATTCCCAATTATTGTCAGTGAAAGTGAGACTGTGCACTGTGAAATGAAAAAAGGCACAGACCTGTTACAGTAGCCACTGTGTTAGGGGCTGCAGCAGACCATTGCATCCCATCAGACCAGCTGATATTTTTTGCAAGGTATTGTGCCCTTTCACACATATAACAGGAAATAGTGGTGTTTTAAACATGCTCACTGTGGGTGACATTTAGGAGGTCCAGTCCAGCCAAGGTCCTGTTCAGTCTCTCCTCTGAGCAATTCCTCTTTTTAGCACTTACTAGTTTAACGCATACAGGCATACAAGAAACATCTTTTTCTTGAAAATTATGTTCATGTAATTTTTAATATTGTTTTGTAAGATTGGCAATATGGACACAAACATTTTTAGCTCGCTTACTTGGAAGAGAAAAGACTTTGTGGCCTGTGGAATTTGTAGAGGAAAAGGTAATCTGATAGTAGAAGTACTGAGATTCTAGTAAGAAAAAAAATCACAGCTCCCTCATGGTCTACATGACAGAACTCGGCAGAATTGGTGGCTGGTCCTCTCTACAATTTCATCTGTGCCAGATCTCGAAGTCTGCCTGGAGAGAAATGAGAGTATTATAATGAAGAACATGATGAATATAAGGTTTTTACCAGACTTCTCTTTCTGCAGTGTCATGATTTTGATCTCATGACTCAAAGACTGTAGTCACGATATGCAAGTAGCCAATCATTTTGAGTATGTCAGTTTTTGAGAGGCTGGATTTTCAGAGAGTGCTCCTGTGCTCTCTTTGAAAACCAGGCTGCTGAGGACTTTCTCAGTTTCTCCATGGGTGCAGACTGCAAAGTCCAGGCCAGGACAGGCACAGCACACCTTGACACAGAGTAGTCACCCTCAGAGAGGTTTGTTTGGGACAGTGCCTTTGCACATCTTCTCTTCTGAAAGTCTCAGGTCACCTATAGCTGTTGTGCTCAAAATAAATTAATCTCCAGGAGAATGAAGCGGGTCTTTCTAACTCACATATCATCCGTGGAACAACTAATTAAATCTGATTCACTGAGCCTCGACCTGAGAAGGAACAAACAAAATGAGAACCTTTGCACTGTAAGTGCATCACAGACTCCTTGATTTGGGCCAGGATATTAAATTTCAGATCACAGCTCTGTGAAGAAATGTTTTCCTTCATCTTTATATTGAGACTGAGCCAATCTGATATGGAATTGTTGGAAAACAAAATGCCCAGGAACTTATATTTGCGAAAGGTAAAACTTCTCCAAACAGAATCAGTAGTAAGATTTACTTGAAGTTCAAAGAATAAGAGACTACAGGTCATTGGATTACTGATTTAGAAATCCTTACAAAGGGGCAGAGAAGTGTATATTTTCACTGTGGCATTCTTAGGCAAAATATATGGATTTAGACTTTACCTTCTACATGCCATAATACTATGACACATCCTTCAGTTAAAATAGTTGTAAGAATGAACAGTTAATTTCCCAATGGAGTGAGAGAGTCTGAAACAGTAACAGACTTCTCACAGGTACACCTCACTCCCAAGAGAATGATGATCTAAGATGGAGGAGTTTTTTTAGCTTTTCTTCTTCCATGTTGATTTTTTGAAAGAGAATTGAAAAGGCAGACAAGTGGTAAGAGAAGCAAGATAAAATATCAGTGATGTAGAGATAAAAAAGACAGAACTGTAGAGATTCAAGGCGAGCATTGGAAATGTAACCTTGGACAGAGCTAAGCGAAAAGGAAAACAGCCTGCAGAAAAAGAAATGGCTGTGTACCATCTGGATAGACATCCAGTTTAACATCAGTAATTTATACACGTGTGCATTTTGAAATGAAACAGTCCCACCAAGCAATGTTTTTTAGGAATTTTAGCCTGACTGCAACTTAACCCTAAATGAAAAGCAAACTTTGCTGCCGTTCACTACCACTCCCTCCGTCTTCCGGCTGCTTCTAAGCAGGGGATTCTGGCGTAATCCAAACTGCCAGGAGAACCACGCGCCTTTTTAAGAATCAAATCTTGCTTACACTCGGGCAGCCACGGTGACAAATGGTGGGAGAGCACCCTCTGGTGACAGCAGGCACACGGCTGGGTCCTGCTGCCAGCAGGAAATGCATCCCGCAGCACGGGCGCTGCTCTGGAAAGCAGCCTGGATGCGGTTTAGTGTGTTCTAATTCATTATTCGGTTATACATAAGGAGTACAGGAGTGAGCGTCCTGAAAACAAATCAGGGATGACAGGGACCTTACTTCTGTCTCTTAAATCACCGAGTTCTTGTAATTTGAATCAAACGTTTTCTGAATTGTTCTGAGACATTTTTTAGGAGTCTTTGGAGCAGGTTTTATGGGCACCATGAAATGCAGTCCCAAGTTTTATTGCACTGGACAGTTCAAGGCTTTTCAGAGTGTGATCCAAGTGTTTTCTTACAGTGTTCAAGAAACTTGGCTGAGCTGTCTTTTCAAAGATTTTCTTTTCCCACAGAAGCAATTATGAAGAAAAATGCATTACCTTTTGCTGTTCTAGCTATTCAGAAGTAAGGAAAAAGGATGGATCGTAACCTAACTATTATTGGCAAATCATAGCTCATTTCAGCCCAAATAGAACCCAAATATGCTAGCAAATAAAATACATTATTTTTCTGAATGGATTCTTCATGTCCATGCTGATGGCACCCATTTCATTAAAATTCAAGGGCAAGCTAATGTGAGCTTCATCAGGAGTTAATAAAAGCAGTTAGTGTTTATAATAACTTTAGGAGACACTTTCTGGAATTTTAGTCTGCAAAGAACTGGTTTTCTAAGGCTGGGGTTTGTTCAGACTGATTGTCTCACACTTCAAAAGCTGTGCAAAGCCCATAAACATCAGGGAACCTTGCCAAAAACTAGGTAAAGGTAAAAAAATGTTGAAACCATGGAATTTCTTAATTGTAATTAAGTATGTAATTCATGAAAAAATGGTCATGTAATTACCAAATTATTTTTTAATTTCTCATATGAATCTGGTCCACATAATATTGATTTAATCTTTTATTTAGGAGGATAATACAGTATTACATTTCCAAAGTGTAAAGACAGTCCTCAGAATGTCACCTAGCATAAAACTGAATAGCATGTCTGAATAAGTCAGCCCAGAGCATCTCATGATTACCATGAAAGAAAAGTGATATGTTGTGATTCCTCCCAGCATCTCACAACAGTGGGTGGAAAAATTGAAGAAAACCTTTGTTGCTTAATTAAAACAGAGACTTTGACCTAATCCCTTGATTCTGGGAGCTGGGCTATAAACAAACATCAAATATCACAAGGCTCATAATAAAAATAAGAATTGTCAATCCTTTAGTATGCAACTTCACATCCTTTATGCAGGGCCATTCAGGAGAAAGATTTACCTCTAAGATTGTCAGAATTTTTCTTATCAGTCACCTCAAAAGCAGCAGCATGGCTGACTCCAGTGACTGTGTTGGATTTTTTTACAGTCTCAAGGCTAATGAAGTCTTTTGTTGTAGAATTCTCCCAGCAATTCCTCCACTGTTTCCAGTAGTTCATATCCTCATGGTTTTGAAAGGCTGGAAGTAATACACTTGGAGTTACACTGCTTATCTCCAAGGCATGCCCTCTCATCAGGAACTATGCCTTCCAGAAACAAGGTGGAAAAGGATACCTTGTAATTTCCAAGACTTTTGAAATTAGGAGGAAATTTCCTACAGGTACACACACAGCTGGGGCACACCTGGACACAGTACCATGTGCTGTCCAGGGTAGTTTATTTGGAATGGCTGTTAAAGCCACAGCTGTCACAATTCAAGTGTTACAAACTCCAGCAAGCTCTGCTGCCCACTGCTGCTGCCTTCTTTCTTGGGATCCATGTTAGTTTTACTCACTATAAGAAACAGACATGCAGCTACATCCTGGTTCCTAAATCTGTCTCTGTGAGGGAATATAACCTCTTCCAGCTTCCCATCTCTTGGCCTTGCTCTGACAACTTACCATACTCCAGGCTGTGGTGTCCTGCAGTTGGAAGGATGTGTTGCTTCTCTTACTCAGACTTTTTGTAAACAAAAAAGCCATGCCAAACTCTTCATTTCCTCCAGATGGACTCAGCAGAAATTATTTCCTTCCCCTTTGGGAAGCCTGGGGCTGGTGGGAAGCTGAGCAGTGAGCACAGAGCAGTGCCATAACTGGAGCCACAGGGAGCAGAAATGACTGAATCCATAAACTGGATTCTAGGGAGGAGATGAAGTTGCTCCCATTAATTCACGGACTATCACTTCCACCAAAGGGATAATTAACCTTTTACCTTGCCTACTGTTATACTGAGCATAAAGCTATTTCTCTGTCTTCATCTCTTCTGCTGAAACTATCTCCCAGTTCCCTTTTTACTGCAGATTTAAAGAAAAATCTGACAGTGCATTTTCTTTTTTGTCAGTCTTTGCTTCCCTAACTGGCTGTCATCTAGTCAATCCATTGACTATACTCTTTCCTTTGTGTAGCCAAAAAAAAAAAAAAAAAAAAAAAAAAAAAAAAAAAAAAAAAAAAAATCCTGCAATTTTTTGATTTAGAAAGTAGGATGAATTGAGTGCATATGCTCTATCAGATCATCACATCAGGATTCACCTGCCTTTATTTCTGGAAGCGTGTATGAAGTGAAGCAGCATGTTTCACAGTGGCTCAGAGAAAACAGGTCTGTGCTGGTCTGTGAGAGACAGAACAGCCAAGCCTGCTTTCAGGAAGACAAAGTGAACTGGGAGTTCCAAAGTGAGAAGGACAGCAGTGGCTCTTGTGCCACGCAGTAAGTCAGAACTACCAAGTACCAGTAATTTTCCTTGAACTTGCCAACATGCAGAATTTCAAATGTTGACCCAGTTCTGAAGAGATTTTAGTTCATGAATTCTGCCTCCACATATGCTGGGTGGTTGTGCAGAAGAGTGAATGTTCTCAGTAGAGCATCCACTTGTTTCATAGGAGAAACTGAGGAAACAAAGAAATGCATAGGAAAGGGTTAGATTCAGAAAAAGTATTTAAAATATTTTCTGGAGAAATAAAGCATAAAGGAAAAAAAAAGGCAACATCTCTGGCCTTAGACCATGGTCAACTCTAGCCCAACTTTTTTGCAAAGTGTTTTATATAACCCTTTCATTTTCAGAGTCTTTTGTTCCACATCTCATACTGAGGTTTTTCAGGAGATCTGGACATGAGTTTGACTGTCACTACATTCTGCCCACCAGAACACACTCCTGTGCTAACAGGTTACCAAATGCTGGACAAGACTTTTTCACATACATCTTGTTTCCCTGAGGGATGTTGCTCTACTAAGGAACAGGCACGTTGGTGTTCCAATCTGATGCTTCTTCACTGAACTCCATATCAAATTCACCCCATTTATAAAGCAGAATAAAATTTTCTAACTGCCTGGTCTGCACTTAACACAGTATCTGAAAATTGAGCTACATTTTTTCAGCTATGTAGTTCATAACTTAGTTTTGATAGGGACAGATATTCTGAGATCAGGACTGAAATGCAATTTTATTGTTTGGACTTAAGAGGACATAGACTATATCTTGCTTTTTCTACATCTGTACTGATCATCAGCCCTTTTGGTAATTAAAAATAAATAAATAAATAAATAAAAAATAAAAAACAGAAAAGCAAGGAGATTGAAAGCATTGCCATGAGGAAAGATTAAATACCAGAGTAGTAAACTGTGACTGACAAGAACCTATTCTTGACATTGCAGAGTAAAAACATACTGTTTGTAATAAATGTACATAACTGTAATATCATTTACCTTTCAAGGCCATTAGATTATCTAAACACATCATTTATGTTAATCTTCAAATATCACTTTATCTTCCACTGTAATTTTGCTAGAAGACTCAGCCAAAGCCTGCTGTGGTCAAAGGAAAGTTTTGTTGTTTTGTACTGAATCAGGACAAAGAATTAAGTCATTGAGTCAAAGCTGGAAACATGTACATAGAAAGTAATAGAAAATGTCATGCTTTTACAGACTTCCTAACTCTAACATCAGTAGCAGGATATATTCCACTTTTGACATCTTTTTACATAAGCAAACTATTTTTCAATTCATAGCCTAAATATACATATATATTTCTGGGGTTTTTTTTGAGGGAGTGCTGTTCAGTTGGTTGAATGTCTTTTTTTTTTTTCCTGGATGCAACCCATTATCCACACTGAGTATTATTTGGTAGATACAGAAAAATGCCAGGATCAAGTAACTAGACTGGAAGGAACTTCCTGACATATGGAATGACAGGAGCTGATGATCCATCTGCTCCAGCACTCTCTGCCTGATAAACTGATGGTGCTTCCATTGCACAAAATGAGAGATGGCATAATTACTGATTGCTTTTCAAGCCCTTACTCTATCTGCTTTTATGATAGGTGGAAAAGATGTGATTTTCCAGGATCTGTTTGAAGGAACATAGGGCAATAGTGCTGTCAAAAAGAACATGAGCAAAGTGGAAGATGCAGAAGGAAAATGTGCCCAAAGAATGGTGGCATTACTTAGCCTGGTGTTGCTGGAGTATTCCCAAGGCACACTTTGTGACAGGGATAGAACACTCCCTTGGATGAAGGAAGGATGCACAGGACACAAACCTTGTGAACAACTATTTCCTTCCTGTCCTTTACAACACGGTAAAATTGTGTAAGAGTTGGAAGTGCTTTGGCAAGGCATACCTGGGCACATCACAGCTATTTCCCAGGCCTGCAGGCCAGGTTCTTTTCCTTAACAGCAGATGGCAGTGAAGTTAAACAAATGAGTGGAAATAAGTAGAGAAAATATGTTTTGCCGGGTAGCTGGTGTTGCTGCAGATAGCTCAGAGAGCTCTGGGCATATTCAGACAGTGCAAGGTTGATTACCAATGCAGAGATCTCCCGTAGCACATTCAGGAGGCAGAAAATATTAATTCATCCATAGCTGTTTGTAGTCCAAATCATGTTTATTTTGTTTGTTTGATGTCTTTGATGACAGCAGAACAGAATCTGTTATAATTTCTTTCTTACATCCCTCTTTCACACATTTAAAATCTATGCATAGCTGAACATATGAGGATGAAGCTCAGTTTCAAGTGAGTAAATTTTTACTCTTAATTATGTCTTGTGCTTCCTTTGAGACAATGAAGATACAGCACCATGAGATGCTGTAAAACTTTTATATTGCCAATTATCTTTTGCTGCCAAAAAACTGTATGAAAGGGTTATTAAGGCCACAAGAACAGAGATTGAGAGTAAACTTTTACAGTCTTGCCTTACACTTTAAATTAGTCTCACTTCTGGTGGCAGGATGGTAGAGGGGGCTGTTTGTTTTCCAATTTCCATCAGGCAAATGATGGAACTGTCAGTACAGATATTTGATTGCAGCTTCTAAGTTCCTTGCCTAAAGTGAAAAAGGGATGAAAAGATATTAGGGATATCTACATAATGTCATTAATAGTTCCATGGCAGTGTCATGAAAAAAAGGTGCTTGTGTGGTCTGTGATTTCCAGTCAGATGCTAGACCATCAAATAGAGCATCTACTTCCCTTATTTGCTGCTCAGTACTCAGTCCACCTGAGGAAACCCAGGAGGACTTTCCCTCCCTCACATACCAAGATAATCACTCAGTCCTGTAGGAACATGTAAAGCACTGAGGAGTGCCTTCAATATGTACATCAAAGGCCCAGAACTTCATTTCAAAACCTGTTCAAGACAAAGCAAGCTCTGGATGAAGCCTTGGCTGTTCTCAGTGCTGACCTGAGTGTCACTACTGGGCCAGCAGGAGGAGAGGAACCACAGGAACCTTTCTTGCCCTGCTCTTTTGGATCACTAATGCTCTGCAGTCCTGTTCTTAAGAGAGGTGCCAGGCCAGTGGGACTGCTCAGAGAAGAGCGGGCTGCTCCCAGGAGTTTGATGGTTTGATGCCTTATTGTGGCATCCATAACATATATTCTCTTTTCAAGCTCATATTCACGCATGCTATAGTCTCAATATGCTTTTAATCTTCCTGTTGTATTAAAACTTTTAGTTAAAAAATTCACATGACACCCCAGCAGACATATTTATAACAAGCAAGGGCACAGGCCTCAATCACTTGTGAAGAAGCAGCCCTTCATAATCTGTCAGTCAATCCATGCACAAAATGCACAGAGCATCAATTTCTTTTTAGGTTATTCACTGTGACTTCTGTATCTGCCAATAAATCTCAAATACAGGTCAAAGAATATGTAGCTCAAGTAAATCTATAAATGTAGCAGAAAAGCTTCACTAACTACCTCAGATTGCCAAAGCTGAGGTCATTTCCTTGTTGTGAAAAATTCCGAGTCCATAAATTATTTTTATCACCTCTGGGGCAATGAAAACAATTTCCCACAGATGCTGAAAGTATGATATGTTTTTTATTTGATATCAGAACACCACTTTTACACAGCTCTTAAAATACAAGGTCCAAGATTCTGCTTGTGCTTTAAGGCCCCAATTCAGCAACATATTAAAACAGATGCTTCAGGTCCTGACATTAAACACGTGCCAAAGTGCTTTGTTGCATAGTCACAAATTGCTGAATGGAAGCCTAAAGACTAAATCTTTTTCCCCATGAAATTCTGGATTTACCTTCTGTTTTTCTTCATGGAAAACAAGGCATTTATTCAAACATAATATACATAAACATTCAAAAACATCCAAAAATGTTTGTCTTTCAGAACTCACTGGGTGAGCCATAGCTCTGAAAGTAAACCTTGGAAAAAATTGATGTAGCAGTTTTTACAACAGTTTAACTGGTGTTTACTCAAGATTTAGTTAATGTTTATTTCCACAAAGAAAATAAAAATACTTTGAACATGTGAAAACATAAGCATGAATGGTGAATGTCCTACAGAGAACTTTGGAGAAAACACCACTGAATTAACTTACAGTACATTTGTTAAACATGAGCAGCTCTAATAATGACATTTCATTTAACAATGCCCTTTGTCTTTTCAGTTCATCAGTTACCTATTTCAGTAATGAACTGCAGTCATACCATTCTGATTTTCTCCTAATGTAAAGGCTGAGATCACTTCACTTGCAGTGAAGCGTGATGCTATTATTCTGTTTGTGGCTTAGGAAAAAAAGCTATAGAATATATCACAATTGCAATTGGCTAACAAATATTAAAGCCTGTGATCAGTAAGGATACCAATAACTTTGTTTAGCTATTAATGGAAACAAGTAAAATTTTAAAAAAAAATAGACAGAAATGGTTGAAAATGCTCAGAATATCTACTTCATAAGCAGAGGAGCAAGTATTCATCTGGGAAAAAAATGAACCGCGCATTAAACGTTATTTTAATTTTTTATCAAGAATCCATGCATAGAATTAACATCAACATTTTCAGACAGGATGGATATTCTCAGTTGCAAAAATAAAATGGAGTTGCCTGCCTATGTGAGAAGGATTTTCTAAAGAACTAGAAGAAGTCAGATTAAGTGGATAATATCCCACTTTGCACTATGTAAACACAAGAGAGATAAAAAATATCATAGGTCTACTTGATATGATCCATAAGTCTTACAAGGGGTAATGGAGCTTACTTTTACTCATTTGCCTATCTCTTTTTTTTGGTTTCTTAGATTTCAAAAGCTTTTTCATTGCCTTTCTAGCTGCAAGAGAGATATTTTACCCAGGCTGCTGTTTTCACTTTTCTATTCATCGTGATCCATTCAAAATATTTTCAGAGCTCACCAAAAACATTTAATTAGCAGCCAGTGGTGTCCAGTATTTCATAATCTTTTCCCAACTGAACCAAATCTGCACAATTTACAATAGATCTTTGGAAAACTGCTTTTTACTGTGAGCTGCATCTATAGATCTCTCTCAATTACCCACAGTAAATTTAGGCATTGTACAAGAGCAAATTTTACAGTCCATGAAGAGATGAAGTGAAATCTAGATGAAATTCATTGTGACAGATTCTCAGTTAGTGCCCTGATGTGTCTGTATTACAGAAGATAGACATTCTATTAGCATGGAAGCTCCCATAATGGACTGTGAATCATTTCAGGTAATAGAGATGCCAACTGGAATGACTGAAAAGCACTATTGAATTCCATTAGAGCTCTTTGTTTTTAAATCAGTCATTTCTTTGTGAATATCCAACTATATACTTCTTGACCTTAGCTGAGAGTAATAATTGTGAACTAATATCACAAAACATTAATCTGAGTTACTGTTCAATTAATGTTTCTGTTTGAGGGTTATGTTTATGCTGCAAATGTGAAGGAGACTGTGGCTTGTATTACAAATATGTATTTGGACTTGAGCTAGTGCAGAATGCAATTTTCACTTATATTTCTCTCTCCACTGTATTCAGTCTCATCTCATTAGCTGTAAAAAGACTCAGGTATTGGCTTTTCTTTTTCCATGTCATCCTACCAGAATAAAATAACTATAATCAACAAATCTATAAAGATAAACATTTTTATAAGAGATGCCACAAATAGTCTTCTTTTATTTCGGTGCTTGGTTAATTATCAGCAAAATAACTAACACCATATCCTCTTACCTAAACAGCCCCACCTTATCTATCAATCATGTATGATTTATCAGACTTGATAATTGCTTGGATAATTAACACAGAATTTAGGTTTATTCAGTCTGCTGAAACCTCAGAAATGCCTGGATAATTGCCATTTGTGTAGTAGATGAAGTTATGAATAATTCTTTTTCACATAAATATGAAGGCTGGATTGCAGGCAGCACGATTTCCTCACCCATAGCTATTAATGCAGATATTATGTCACACAAGGGCTATGGTATTGTCACATGTTAACTATATGTACATAGTTCATGTAATTAAAATGCAAATAAAGGGAAAATCTTTGCTTTTGTTTGCAGGCACCGCATGTTTCTCTCATGAAGAAGTACAGAAGGAGAATAAAGGAAAATTAGTCTGCTTGGTACAGAAGCAACCAGATTTGAGTCCCTGTAATATTCACACATAAATCCTTTGGGAAGCCTTTAAAGAGAGTAGGTTCTGTATCTTCTGTCTAGGATCATCTATTTTCACATCAGAATGAGCAACATTATCCTTATATACCAGAGTTTCTGTGTCTACAGCTTGAAAATGAGCCTCTCCTTACTGCTGTAATGACAGGTGTAAGATTAACTTTGTTAGGTGTCTAGCCACTCATGCAAACTAAATTAAATTAATGGAACAAATTTCTCTCATAATTAAGATAAAAATTCATGTCAGCTGTAACCTTGCTGTACACTAATTATATACAAATGATTTATCATCTGCTTCGCCCAGAATATTAATCCTCAACTCATTGATAACTGCAGCCAGTGTTAAGAGATGAGAGTTGATTAACTATGACAGATTGGGCAACCACAGTACCAAGTGCCTGAACAACCAGTGAAACCAATAATATTCAAATAGCACTTCTTATTTAAAAATGCATTCCCATGGAAACAGATGCATGTTTAATGAGGGATACGGAGATTATTTCAATAATGACTGATATTGGAAGAGTGGGCAGAACTAATCAATAATAATTAAGTCCTTAGCCTGGATAAGATATGGTTTTATAAAGCAGGTTATGTACACATTAGTGAGGTACTAGTTCAGGCCATGTTACCTATAATGTCTTCATGTATTGCTGTTGGTTATTTATTTTCCTACTACAGCAGATATTGCAGAGTTTACAGAAGTTAAAATGTCTACAGTCTAGTCTTGTATCCCACAAGCTCAAATAAAAAGAAGAAAGTGATGCCACCAACTGTCCTTTGAAAGTCAATTCCTGCAGTAATTCTGCTTTGGGAAGTTTCTTTATAAAAAATGTCATTCTACAAAAAACCCCAAACAACACTTGAAGCATCACCTGTTCAGAAGGACGCTCATTCATCTCTTGGAATATGATGTTGTATTTTAAATTAAAAGTAAAATTATTAAAATTAACTTGTAAACCTTAAAAAAGCTGTTATTATTTTTTAGTAGGTGATATGTATTTGGGGAAGATAGTTAATAATGTATCCTTTGATAAATAAACAGAATAACAAAATTGCAGACATCTCGAAGATTTTCAAGTTAGGTCTTGGGCCTTTTTAGTACTAATTCTGTCTCCCCAGGACAGCTTTTTTAAACTAATTGCTCACTGAGGCTCCAAGAATCCCTGTCAGAAAGAAGAAAAAACCTAGTCTTGTTCCTAAGCACTAATAAGGCACAACCAGCCAGCTGGATGAACTAAGTAATATTGCTGTAAATTAATTACTTTCATGAAAAGCTGGTGTGTCTGAAGACAAGTTATGAACTAGAAGGAAACTTAAATACTAATATAAAACTGAAGACAATTGCAAAATCAACACAGAGCATGAACCTGCTATTCCCAGTGGCCAGGTGGGACAAGCCCTGTGAAACAAGCCCAGGGATGGGGAGCCTGGTCTGCAGGGAATGTAGTGATGGCACAGAGCTGGAGACATGTCCCCAGAGTTGTCCCCCACCCAGGCACTACAGCCACATCTCAGGCTTTCCTGTTCACCAGACTGCTTCCATTCTGACACAGAGAGAAAATCCAAGAAATTGGCTCCTGTCCTGTGGCTGCTCAGGGCCTGGGTTCCTGAGAGCCAAGCTTTCTCTGTCTGCTCATAGGGAGACACCAATCCTTTGGAACTGGAGTGGCTATTTCACATAGGCTACACCAGGATTATGTCTTAAAGGAGAGTTTGAGCTCTTTCTTCTGCTCCCACGTTCCTTAACACGCACTCAGCCTCTGACTGGACACAGGAAGCTCCAGAGCTTGGCTTGGATAACAATTTGAGCTCCTGCTGGGGTCAGTGGAGCCAGCTGAATGCCAGCCCACGGCAGGGGCAGGCTGGACACAGCAGATGGTGTGGTGCTGCAGGTTTGGCTGTGCTCTGTGGTGACCTTGTAGGCTGGTACTGAGCACACAAACCTCTAGAAACATCCAGCATTGCTCCCAGCCCAGCTTCAGCTGCCAGGAGAACCAAAACCCCAGAGCCCAGCCATCCCAGCACCAGAACTCTCAACATGTGGATACAGACTCAGCCTCTCAAAGAGTATTTGAATCACCAGCCTAGGAAGCAAATATTCTATTTCATGATAATGGTCCTTTTCAGCCTCCTGTCCCATGAGGGACTTTTTTTTTTTTTTTTTTTACACTTGTCTTATGTGCTTCAAAAGAAATTAAAGTTCCACTTAAATGAAAAAGAAAATGTGAACTTTATGGGAAATAAAAATTCAAACATTTCTTTCTCTACATTTCTAGCTATTTCAGGGCTAATTGCCTTTGAATTTGTAAATGCAGATAATGAGAAGAATCCTATGTATATGGAATTGAAAAGAATATATGCAGAGCAAGTCAAGTACTTGATATCCAATTTAACTTGGAGTTGGATATCAACTTTAAATAAGCAAAAAGGCCTTAAGTTTTTTTCATCATCTTATCCCTAGGGGATACATATCTGCTATGAACCTAATCAGCTACAGAACATCACAGAACCTCTAATGAACAGTCCTGTGGTAGAATAAAGATGGATCATCAGCACTGAAGGTCCAGTGGGGAGACCAGACACTGCCTCCCACACACATCTACAAAGATTCAATTGATGCAAAAGTTTGTGTGTAAACTGCTTTTCAGGTCTTGGGGATCACCACACAGAAGCAAATCCCCAGTAGAAATACTTACAATGAAAGCATAGAAGAAATTCCTCATGTAAAATTACTTTTCTGAGCAATTGTAGTGACATGCAAACTGTCACCTACCAATGCTAACAGCATCTAGTAAGATGATTTTGTCCACACCAAAGCCCTGGCAGAAAAGGCTGTGCTGCAGCTCCCAGAATCACCCTTTGCAGGAAAGCAAGGGGCAGTTCCTGTCAATACAATGGTCCCATCCTACACTGTGGTCCTACTGCAAGTCCTACTGCTCTGGTGCTTGGAGTAAACAGCAACCTGTCTTTCCAGAGCATGTAACAGTTAATGGATCAACTTCAGGGAAAATGCCAGTGTGGAAGTCAGGGGCACTCTTTGCTTAGGAAAAGAAGTAAACCAGAAAGAAAGCACTAATTAGAGAGAAGGCATGTGGTCATTTAGCACATCTTTTCTAGCAGAAGCACAGCACAGACATTTGCCAGTGAGAGTGTCTAAATGCAGCCTCCTAGGAATGGCTCAAATGGTTCTATATTGATTAGTGCTACTTTGGCTAATTGCTGGAGGTAGGAACTAGGAACCCCTGGTAGTCCTCATGGCCAGTCAGAGCTATAGCTGATAGACCTACACTCTGCTCTTGCTGACACAAACAATAGCACACCATCCTCAGTGGGGCTCCTCCAGTTTAACAGGCACAAGGAGAAGCTGATGCAAAAAATGGAGTGTCCTTGTCCTCAATCTCTTTTGCACACTGAATTATCTTGAGTATCTTCTGCCCTTTCCACTCAGAGAAAGAAGTGGGATTATGCTGCCTTGCCCAGCAGTATCACTTCATTCCATTGATCAGGCTCTGCAAACAATGCAATTATCTCAGAAGGGAATGCAGCAAGCCCTGGTTTTGCTACTTCCACTTATTACTGAGGAGCATCAAACTACCCAGCCATTTTCCTGCAGCCATCTTTAAAAAAGGCAATGATCTCATTGTGCTGCTAACCTAATGAGGGCTGTGTGTGACAGAGCCATAGATACATTTTCTCACTAGCCTAATGAGCAAAGTGACAGACAGTGAAACAGTTCACACTTGAGTAATTTTCTAGTCATCAGCAACTGCAGTGTTCATGGGAGCAGGAGCTGGAGAGAGGACAGAGAGCTGTACAATAAATACACACTAGCTCCATTGGCCAGAATAAGTTATCACTAGGATAGAGGTCTTGGGGCAAACTCCCTTAGGAAATTCAAACAAAAAGAGTCAATTTAAGGCATCTCTAACAGTGCATTCAATTAAAATTAAATTTAAAACGTAGGATCAGCTGTTGGGCTGTTAGGCCACCTGCCCAAAGGAAGGAAAAAATTAGAGATGTAACGAACCTTTACTCCTGATGTCTGCAAGCTGCTCGTGAATCACTGAATAGTACCAGCTTCTCACAAGCATCCATTCAGCACAAGGTCCAGTTCTCCTTTGTCTCCCACCCCAGGAAGGAGACCAGCAGCACGTAGCTCATTATCCATATTGACAGCAAGCGTTTGTGTGAAAAATGCTGTCCTTCTTACATTTTTAATGTACTGGCAACTTCTCCCAGTGAAACCATTATTTCTCAAAGGAATGTTACTATGAGCCAAACCTTGGAACATCCACTGGCACAGGCTCCAGGACAGATTCCACAAGGAAACAGCAAAAGCCATTCAGAGCTGTGCAGTTCTCCAGGCACTGTTGGTGCACCCAGCATCTCCCACTTCCCTGATGATCAAGTATAGAAGTGGAGAAGAGACAAAGCCCAGGTGAAATGAGAGGAGCCATTCCCAAAGATGGGAAAACCAACTGGTCCAAGGAGAAGCACTTCACCTGCCAGTGGTGTGATCCAGGTCTTGAAGAGATGTCACATCAGTCTTTTTTATCCCTCCTTGATCCCTTTCCTTGGATATTGCCATTTTTACCACTGATAAAATATGCCTACCTCTCTTCCTTCTTCTCTCAGATGAAGAGAGGAGACATTTGATGCTGCTGGGACAAATAAAGCAGAGTCCACCTGTCCAATCCCAAAGCTGTCCCCCTGCATACTGGCCTCTCTAAGCAGAAGGGGTATCAGGAAATAAAGATCTTGTGGTTCCTCTCCTGGGTCCTTCTGCTGTGACCGTTCCTGCCACATATGGGAACCAACACGTGGGCAGAGGGATAAGCCCTGTTAACATTCCAGCTGTGCTGGAGTCTCTTCATGGGGAGCTATGGAGATGCTTTGGAGCTGCAGCAATCAGGTGTGGCAGAGCTCATGCTGCCCTTCAGACCTGGTGCTGCTCCACAGGTAGCAGTGATCACTGCAGCTCTTTCTTCGAGCTGCCCTATGGGAATTGGTTGATGCTCAAAACATCTGAACTGCACCAGTCTCAGCCAGCTTCAGCTCATGGGGCTGCCTGGGCAAGTACAGGGGCTAAAGGATGCAACAAAATACCTCCCAAAGACCTCAGCAGCAAGAGATGAGCCCTCGTGCAATTCAATCCAGCCCCTGCAAGAGGCAGGAGACAGCACATGTCTCAGGGTCTCCCACTGAGGGCAGAGCTCTTGCACAGTGTTAGTTAGCTAATTCTCCACCCAGTAAGTCATTTCTGCCCAGATTTTCAGGCTGAAGGACCTGCCAGGAGCCACTAGAGGCACAGGTGCAGTCTGGGTTCTGCTCCTCAGCAAGGGCTGCTTGGCCAAAACCTATTTATCCAAACCCACTACGAGCTTGGCTGAACTGTTGTTTTGTCTGACATTTCTCCTTGCACATGTGAAAGAATCCCCTTGGCTTTGAGAGCAGGGCTGTGGTTCAGGAGGTGAATGGGCTCTGAGTCAGGTGCCCCTGTTCTACTGTCTCTGCTTCTGTTTCCCTGGGTCACCCAAGACAGGGCATTTAAACTCATTGCACCACACTTGTCATGTTAGAAGAACCCAAAATTTATCCTAAAATGTTATTGTCTCAGCTGGGGATAAGCCAATAAACACTGGGATCTTTTAAAATTAGGGAATTCAGCATTTATCTCTCCCTGACTTTCACTGGGTTCAGCATTCAATTCCTTTAGGATATTTTAAAGATCCTTGTCTAGAAAAAGAAACTGGCATTTATGGGCACAGCACAAATATTAAACTACTTTGAATAACTCTCCATGTGGAACTGCTCATGTGCAATAAAAATGGCAGTGTTTTCCAGTATAAATAATCACTAATTTCTTGAAATCATAAATCATTCACCTTTTGAATTATTTGGGTGTCAAGGGATAAACTGTTAAATCTATATTTAGTATCTAACTCAAAGTCCTGCCTGGTCGTCAGAAGTACTGCACACTTTTCAGCTGGGAGAATTTGTACATCAGATCCTTTGGATAAAAGTGCTTAAATTTGAACTTATATGCTTACATTAAAAAACTCTACCCAACACTTAAGAGTACTGAAAATTAGTTAAAAGGTGTTTTGAGCATTTTCAAAAATTACACAGTGGAAGGCATTCCAGGTGAAAAGGCTCATCACAGATATCCTGGAACACAAAATCCTGTCTCTGGCCATAGCATCTATGCTCTGGATCACTCAACAGAGGCAGACAGTGAAAAAGCCAGGCCTGAGGTTGAAAACAGCCAGTTGTTCCAGGGAAATGGGACATCAGGATGGGACAGAGCCTGTGATGCAACACTGCAAAGGAGAACTGCACCACCCCATGGTGGGAGATGCCAGCCCACAGTGTAACCCTCACCATCACCGTGCTGGATTTGACAGGTCTGTGCACCAGTAAACAAACTGCAGCCCAGGTGATTTCAATACCCTGAGCCACCTGAGTGTCTGCATAAAAATCTGTCCCAGACTAGATATGGTGCCAAGTTTTTAGAGGGATCTATATGAAACTGTTCCAGTCCCTGAGTAGAGATGGACACACAGAATCTGCCAAAAAAATATTCATCCAACCAGAAAGTGTCAAGAGGATTTTATACAGGAAAAAAGATTTGAAGAAACTCAGTGGTTAAGGAAACGTTCATTTTACTTTGTAATTCACCTTAACTGATCCTGCATGTGAACCAAAACACCCGAGACAAGAAATGTGTGCAAAAGATATAAACCTGTGAAATGGTGGGACAAATAGTTTTTTCCTCATCTAGTAAAATGAAACAGCAGCTACTTGGGAAAAGAATCCATGTGCCAAATCTGTAAATATGCTCTACCTCTTTTTATGCTGCTGCTATAATTAATGTAAGAACCTTTAAAATTCCTATCTGATACTTACACTTGTTATAGCAACATATTTAATTCCAGAGCTACATCCTTTAGCAGATTCTTTTACTTCATTCAAATTACTAATCTTTTAGATTCTCTCTGAAAGTCTTTCCTCCCTCACTCCCCATGCATGCTTAACCTAATTAACTATAAATGAGAAAAAATGCTATTCACATAAAAAGAAAATGTTAACCTATAAATTATCCAGTGCTCCCTCCCGAGGCTGGTAACGCCTCTCTCAGAAAAGCTCAAATGTTGGTGCAGTATTCTTGGCTTCCTATCCAGTTTCTGCCACCCAAAATCATTTTATACAACACATTACTCTGCCATTTTGTACATCTGGCAACATTTACTGATACTAAGTCCTCTCCCGTGTTTTCAAGATTACACGAAGGAGGATTTCTAGGATGATTAATTGGAGAGAGAAAATCATCCCTTTATATTTCAAGGAACATTTGCAGAAGACTAATGGTCACTTATGGAAATATGGCCTCTTTATACCCATTAATGTCTTCCAGTGCTCCCTGTGGGTCACACAATTAACCACCCCTTTGTGTTTCTTTGCTGCCATCATCCAAAATCCTCTTAGTTGTTGTCATCCATTGAAAATCTTCTGCTTTGCTTTGGCCAGATCAAAAACACACTCAGGTTTGTGGGACTGAGCCATCTAAGAGACTTACTTTATACATTTCTTTTCAAAATGCATTTTTTTCCAGAGGTTCTCAACTGCATTTTGCCAAATTCGACCGCGACAACCATTTCCAAAAGTATTTGTAAATCCAAATAAAAAGTAGAGAGAGACAGTCCTTCACTTTCTAATTCTATTCCCATGCTTTTGTGATTTTATTCATCCCACTCTCCAGTGGTGATGGAAAGGGCTTTGCTGTGCCTAGCACAATATAATTCTGATCCAGAGCAGAGCTCCAAAGCACTGTTGTACCCTATTGCTGTTGTCACTAGTGTTACCATTATTTGGAATTATAACAGTCCCAATGAAACCTGACACAACAGATGCCTGTCCAGTGAACCTGTGCCCAGGTACCAGGGATGCTGGGCCCAAGTGAAGACTGGCACTAGCACATATGAGGGAAATGACCTTTCCATCACATTTTCTGTAGCTCCTGCTCCCTGTCCCTCCCTCCCAGTCACCGAAGGGCTTTGGGTCAGTGTCCCAAGGGCATTAATAGGCCCTGATGGCCCAGGGATGGTATCATGCAGTGTGCTGCCCAGTTTTTTTTTTTCCTTTGCCAATGAGAGCAGGTTGACCTAGCAACAGCCTCTTGCCAGGACATTTGTGTGCCTCTGTTTTGGAGCTGCCATCTCACCAGCTCGTGGTTTAATTTCCCACCAGCTCCACTGCACTCCTCAGTGTTCACCTGAGCACTGCCCGAGGTCCAGCAGTGACAGTGAGCTCTGTGCACACACTGCCACTGTCCCCTCTGCAGCCACATCCCCTGGTGTCACCATGAGGTGGCACCACGAGGAGGCTGATGCGTTTCAGACAACGCCCGAGTCATTCAGAGGACACCGGTCCCAGGCACACGTGGAGTTGTCCCCTTCCAGTGGAGGTGGCTGATGCCAAGAACAACCTCTCTTTCCAGAGAGGCAGAGGGGTTACAGCTGTCAGCCAACACCAGGGATGGGTATCTGCTGACAGCTGGCCTTTTTTACAGCTTCCTTTGCTACCCCTGTAACCTGTTTCAGCTATTTTATGAAGGGAAAAATATCAACACTGGGGGTTTTTGCCCTTGATATCAAAAAACACAAACCCAAACATGGAAGAAAATGAGAGAGAAAAAGGAGAAATGAGGGCAACACTGATAAAACCAGGGAAAAATGCTAGATCAAAACACTGTAAGTCAAACAAAGAGACAAATGGCTTATCTGTTCATTCCCAATTCCCTGAAATTGTCTCCATTTTGATGGTGCTTGATCACAAGCTGAGAAGAGATGGGCCTTCCAGCTGTGAGGAGACAGCCTCATACCAGAACAGGAAAGAGAAGCATAACCTACTTGCCATTCCTGAATACAGTAAAAGACAATTTCAGGAACAAACTGCTGGCATTCTGCTTCAGCTTCCTACATAGCAAAATCAAGACAGATTTAATGAGTGTGTGTGCATTATATGGAGCAGGAAGCACTGTCACCATTACATAAATTAGTTGAAATTTTTATACGTACACCATTCTGCTAAAATATTCTTATTAGAGGTGCGTGTAAAATTCAGGAGAATATAAAGCCATCCAATCTCTTCTTACTTTACCATTGCTTCAGGATGATTTTGCAGCACTTTAGCAGAGAATTACAAAAACCATCCATGTACATTCACTCATATTTTTGCCCTGATTTTCCTGCAGGAAGCCACATGCTCTTTTCTGTGGTCACTCCAAAGACTGAATCAGCACCACAGCACCTTGCAGACAGATCCCCATCACACCTATCCCCCCTGCTTGCTCCCCACTGTCTCACTCACCTTTAATACCCGAATTTTGTGCTCCCTGAGCTCCTCTGGTGCCACACCCATTCCCTGTCTCCCGTTTCCCATCAGAGGCTGAGCCCATTCCTCCAACCCTCTCCAGAGAACAGCAGCAAATCCTGCGTTTTCCACCAACCCCTCATTCCAGTGCCTGCATGTTGCATTGTATTTAGCTGTTTTATGTAGTTTTGCAATATTCTAATTGCTTCCTTTCCTGTTTACTGCCAGGAATTCCCTTCATCAATGGGGTTGAAGCACTACAATTGCTAAGAAGTTTAGTTAATTGGTACTAATTATAGCTAAAGGTAACTAGAGGCTCATTCACAGGGGGGAGGGAGGCCTGAAGGGGGAGAAATATAATTCAGTATGCTTTCAACTGTACACACACTTAGCTGAGCAGGGTTAATAAGAGCATCAGCCTGGTTCCCGAGCACACAAGAGGTAAATAGAAGCCATTTTTCATGTTTTATTCTGCAGGCACAGTTTCACCACGGCCTGTTTTACAAGTGAGGTAAATGAGTCATAGAAAAAGCAAGTAGCTTGACCAAGGCCTTGCAGTAAGACATTGGCAACACAGAGAGAGCACTGCAGGAACTACTTTCCAGCCCACTTGATCCTCATGGGAACAAAATCTTGCTTTATTTTTATTGTCATTATTCCTGTGTAGCAGCTACCCTCATCTGCAGGATCAGAAATTTTAGGCTAAGCTGTGGCACAGCTGCACAATTGAATTTGAATTAATCAATCTTTAATCTCTGATTAGGTAAACACAGCAAGAAAAATATATCTGAGGGAAAGAAAACTTCTATCAGAAACGAAATTATTACTTGAGAGGCTAACATCCTGCATCAGTTTACAACTGATAAGATTCAATATGCAGTTGTGGAAAAATATTAGAAAATCTATTAGGAGACACTTAGGTGAACATTGTGCTCCAACCTTTAAAATCCAAGCTGTGCCTTAAGATTGTAACTATCTTTTTGCTCCAGAACAGAAAAAAAAAAAAAAAAAAAAGAAAAAAAATTTTGAAAGGCACAACTATTAAGCAAGGATAAAGGTTGAGTCATAAGCAAATGTCATGTTATAGATTTACCTACCAACAGGAAGGCAGCGGGGTTCAGGTCAGAGGTTAATGAAAGACATCCAAAGGACATTTGGTGATTATGTGAGAGCATGAGTTTAATAGGGCACGGGGACGACAGACACTGACAGAAGATTTATACCAGAGGTGATGACACTGCTCCGAACAGTGCTGATAAAAAGAGCCCCAATATGGGCCTGAACAGAATGATGAATGGTGCACAGGGCTGCTCACACTTCTCATTATAAGCTCCTTCACTCATGGTGGCACTTAGCAGCGTTTATTTACTGGGGTTTGATGGTACTGAGCAGAAGCACAGTATATCTAATACTTTAAATGTAGACTTGCCATATAAAAATGAAACAAGAGATAAGATTAGACCATTGAATAATTGCCCAGCTTTCCTGCAGAGATTATATTCACCAGTGCTAACATTATTTTTTTCCTAATGTTCTAGTGTACGAACAGCTCGAGTGAATTAATTTTCTAAGGCAGAAGGTCAAAGGAAAGTAACTGATAAGCGTTGTGCCTGCTATAGAATATCACTTTACAATATTCTTGCCTCCTCATTTATCAGATAGAAAGGAAGAGATAATATAATAAAGGTATATAAACATATTTTTTGTCACGATGAATTTAGTTTTAGTTGTCTCAAGTGCTATTTTTCCTTGTGGCTCTTAGTAGGAAGAGGATCAGAGAAGTCAGCCAAAAATGTCAAAATAAAAAAAAAACAAACAAAAAAACCCCACAAAAAATCAACAACAAACCTTAGGGCCAAACCCAAGGAAAACTGAGACCTGATAAATAACATGCACTGCACCAAGAAACTCCTTTTCAGACTGTTATATATTTATCAAACCACTGGAGTGTGAATTTATGAATAAGTCTTATCATCTTTCAGGCAGCAGGCACAATAAAAATTAGAACTACAGAAAATTGTGGGTATTACAAAAGGTTATTTCTATCAGCTCATGTGTATCTGCAGATGGGAATGTCACAGAAGGAAGTTCTGTACAGCTTTCCACTCACACCTTCACCCAGAGACAGAGCACTGCATGATGTCATAGTTAACATTTAGCTGCACATGCAGCAACATAAATAAACTCTAAATAAATAAATAACTCAACCAAGAGGTCTTGTGAAGAGTGTATGTAATTTTAAGAGGTGGAGAGCTGTAACATTCTGAGCATCCAGTATCAGCCCTCTCCAAGATAGTTCATTTAATTACCTCGCCTGTGCTGCCATCATTGCTACTTCCCAATGCATCTCTATTTTACACCATATCCATCTCATAGTGCCTGAATATGTGATAAACAGGAAAAAAAAAAACAAACCCTACCTGCATTTCAGTAAGAAAGAAATATCTCCTGAGTTACCTTGAAAATCACACAGTGGGTATCTACTACCTGAAGGGCATCTGAAGGTCCAGTAGATCCCTCAGGATAAGGGGCTCCAGGAAACCAGATGTATGTCAGGCAAAAGTTGCTGAAGTGTCACATCTAGTTAATGGAGAGAGGAATTACAGTCACTTACACCTCTGCTTGACTAGGAAGAGTGAAAAAAGAAAAACAAATGTAAATAACACCTTATCCCTGTGCAGCACATGAGACCTGTGAGCCAAAAGGGAACACGAGAGGTGCTGGCTTTGTACCAGGCTCGGCAACAGGCAAACTCCAGCCTGAGAGGAAGAAATGTCTTTTGTTACCAATCCAGGTATTCCACCAACTCACACCCCTGATACAAGTCACACAGACTGGAATTTCTCAATCATCTCTTTCATCTGTGCCCACAGCAGACAGACATATATATATTTTTTTTTTCCTTTTAAAGGACCTCCCTCAGTTTCCCAAGTACTGCAGAATAATTTACCAAAAATACATGTAACCAACATTTCTCAATAGCATGTTGTTTATTAATCTTCAACATCTGGGTACTTATTTTCACTAATTTTTTAAACACTAAAAATTGACAGAAATGTATCCACAAGGCCATTAAAATACACTATGTGTGTGCAGGGTACATTCAGATGTAAACATGAAAACTGATGAAAAGGCAGGAGGCAGAATGGTTTTCCTTTAAAGCTCTCTGGTCATCAGTGACACTCTGTCATTCAGCATGTTTTATTGTCCACCTGAATCAAATGAACAGAACAATCTAAGGGAAGCCACAGTGTTTCTGTGTAGACAGTGTATTTGTTAGTGAGGCAGACAATAAAATGTTAGTAATGCATCTGAAGTGGCTCTACACCAAATGAGGATGAGATTTCTTATTTATGAATAAGAAAAAAAACCTTGAATGACACTCCTTATTTATTATGCAGAAAAAGAGAAAACCAGGATGACTGAAATTCTGCCTACAGAGCAAACAGAAAATGTATCAGTTTTCCAGCACAGGCACAAGAGACCAAGTTTCATTCGAAGATATAAGATGTAACATCACTGCTGGTTCTGAAGTTAAGATCACTTTTTCTGAAGCAGCAGAAACGGCAAACCATTATTCATTTTGGCCCATGTTCTGGTTGCAAGCATGTAAAACTACTTTTAAAGCCTCTAATAATATACAGCTAAAATCTCATAACTGGAATAAAACATGATCTTTATTCTGCTGCACCACAAATGCTGGAAAATGACCTAAGAGTCCAGAAATTGTATAAGCAGATTAGTCTCAAAAAGATTGAGACTGCATAAAATTCCCCTTTTAAAAATAATACATTTTGCAACTGACACGTGGCTTTGAATTTCTTTGGAATGGATCTTCATAAGACTCTAAAGATGCACATATGAGAATCTGGTGCTCTTTCCCAAAGTAATTATGTTATCTGGAGTCCAGCATCTGCCCTGCAAATCTAAACTCAAAATAAACTCAAATTATCAGATATTCTAATCTGCCAGGTTTAGATCAAACCTCCAGAAGAACTGGTTTCTAATTGTAAGTATATGCATGTATACGTGTGCACATCTGTATGGATAATATTTTGAGTTTACCACTCTGTGAATTTAATTAATTTAGTTCTTGAAAAAGCTTTCTTCCGAGAAAGGCCACAAAAGAAAGTACTGTGACAACAGCCATAAATCCACAGCAGAAGATCAGCAGGGTAAATAGCACAGGGCACAAGTTGTATTTAAAGTGTTTGTGTTCACTTTGAGTATGTGCCTTTATCTTTATGCGAGTCCTGGCCTGCTCAGAGTACTTCAATTCCTGGGTAATGGAAAGACCATCAGAAACCTGAATCTCATCATCTTGTTTCATAAATGAATCACTCGACCAAAAAGAAGAAAACAACTTACCAAAAAAACCCACTAAGAAGAATCCAAACACAAACACAATTCTGAGATTTTGTCTCTGCAACATGAAGGCCAAATTCTTCACTGGGGTAAATTTATGATGCCCACAGAAATTCACATTCAAAATGTGTAGTATAGGAGTAAAGGGCTAAAACAAAACCTAGGAGCCGGTTTAAGCTGGTCATAGTTCAGTATTCCACATCAGCAACACAGCTGGGAACATATATTTCATTACCTCTGAAATCCTGTGTACTTTAGTTCAACTTGTGTATGATAATTCTACTAAAAGAGTTAAGAATTTAAAAAATATCTTTCTCATTAAACCTTCTTAATCCTTCCTCATTAAACCTTAAAAATATGTGGAAGAGAAGATAACTGATGCTGTTAACAGATCCATTTGCCATCACATTAAAATATAAGTTCAGAAGGTTCATACCCCGTAAAAAGGTAGTAACATCAAATCTTACACAACACGGCTAAGCCCCTGCTTTCATCAGAAAAGGTCAAGTTTAAGTGGTAGCTCAGAAATCCAAGGCAGCCTTACAATTCTTTGCTGACACCAACTAGTGGGTCATTATAGAATAAAGAGACAATTCTTTATCTTTTCACAGCGATTATAGCAAAAGTGGTAATATAATTATGAAATAGGAAAAGGCCTGAGAACTCTGCCATATCAACTCCATTTATATTATATTTATATTATAGAATCACAGAATGGTTTGGGTTGGAAAGGACCTTAAAGATCATCCCATTCCAACCCCCCTGCCATGGGCAGGAACATCTTCCACTGGACCAGGTTGCTCAGAGCTGCAGCCAGCCTGAACCAGTTATGTCCTTATCTTCCTTCTCTAGCACATGGCTCTCCAGTGTTGCCTCTGTGACCCTGAAACTTAAAAAAAATATATATAATAATGCTGACTGAGACAATTATTAATCCTCTTTGTCTTTTTATAGCTCCAGGGAGACTCACAGAGTTGATTACTAGGTACCGCTCCATTTATCCCGGTGTTCCTTGCACAACCCAGTTGCCCAACACCAGATTTCCCTTTTTTCTTGCCGAGCTGCCTGTGGCTGCATGCCACAAGCTCTGAGTGTTCCCAGGACAGCTCGGGCTCCTGCTGAGGGTGCCTGCCCTGCACCCTGCCTCCTGCTCTGGGCCTGGATGGAGGCACTGGCTGAGCCAGCTCCCAGAGCTCAGCACGTGCTGGAGGTCACAGCACAGAGCTGCCAGAGAAGGAATTTCTGGCTGCTCTGGTGCAAAATAACCAGGAGGGGCCAAAAGAGTGTAATGAATTTAGGGTGAGATTCAAGGCCATTGTGCTGCTGCCCCCCCTCCCTCATCAGGCTCTGACAGCCCACTAGTAATGGCATCAGATGGGATGTTTTATTGTCTGAAATTGGAGAGATTCTGAGACTAATTGTGCAGCCACAGGGTGTGCAATGCTGTTCCAGATGCCCTGGAGTGTCCTTCCCCATCCCAGCCTCAGCAAGGGTCTTGCAGGTGGCTGTCACATCCCCAGCTCCATGCAGGTGTCCTGGATGCCTTAAAGTATTTCTAAGACAGACCATGAATCCTGTGTTCAGGCACCTGAATTGCTTACTGACTGTCAAAAGCAACTCCAGCTGATGGAATATATTTCATTAAAACTGCTTTTAATGGAAAATTGTGTTTCCAAGTGAGTTCTTGGTTCCTTTACTTTTGCATTTGCATCTTGTGCTTTCTGAGGGAAAGGTCAAATTTGTGAGGAAGCTGAATGCTGCAAAATGGAAATATTTGTTGGAAACAAGAACTTGTGATATTTGAATTGTCACTGTAAATTTGCAGATCTCCGCTGGCTAAGAGGAAGAGACATTTTTCAAACTGCTCTGTAGTGTGTCCTTCCCAGCACTGTCAATGCCAGCAGTGATTGCTGTCTGACAGAAGTGTCTGAGACTGCTGCAACACAAACATTCCTCAACACTGACCCAGATAACCTGGGCTATTGAGCAAATTACACAGGATAACATCATTATCTCCTTATTCTGAGGCCTAAAAATTCGATGTCTATGAAGTTTGGCACCTTTTCCATCTGAACAGGTGAAGGAAAGAAACAGGCCTCTCCAGAACACAATTTTTAAAGTTAAAATAGATGCATCAGATGAGCACAATGATCACACTCTGTGTGTGCTATTTCCTTCTACCACTGCAGAGGAATCTGCTGCTCTCTCTGGAGTGTAAACTCTTCAGGAGTAGAGACTGTTCATAGATTTATAGGATATCCTGAGTTGGAAGGGACCCACAAGGATCATCAAGTCCAACTCCTGAGCCTGCACAGCAGCACCCCAAGATGTGTGCCTGAGAGATTCACACTGTGCCTTTTACACTGAAGGGCAAAGCAGGGTGGGTTATTGACCTATCTCACAATAATTTAAAATGTTGATATTTTTTGTAGGCTTAAGTATAAAGTCTGTATCTCTACAAATACAGTGCCAATTGAAATAAATTCAGTCAATAGTATTGCCAAATGCAATTGTCACTGTGACTGCCTGCTAATGACTACATGGAAAGCCTTGGGATCATGGGCAGAAACTTTCAAGTGCAGTTCCTAGAATCTTCTCCTTCCTTGTAGATCCGAGATGCCACAAAACCAATGAAGGAGAAGGAGAGGGAAAAGGAGGAAGGGAGGGAGGCAGGAAGTGAGAGAATCCGAGTTTCATGGGGAGAGAAAGTGTGAACCACCAAACTTAAATACATTAATTTTCATTCTAACTTCAATGACATATATATTTAAAATATTTTCAATCAAGCCCAGAAAAAAAAGTTAACTTCTTGCACAAGGCTGCTTTTGTTCTAGACTGCAATTCTTCTGTTTGCATTTCTTATGCCATTTTCCTTATCCACCCAGCCATCTATTTTTAGCTTGATTTGACATGAATTTCCTCCCTGCCCTTTTTTATATATACTTACTCAACTGCACTGACCTTATTTTGACTCTCAGCAAGTGACACACTTATGGCAGATGCACGCATTCACAGGACTAGAATGCATTCATGTACATTCCCTGTGTACCTTCAGGCTCCACACTGTCCTTGCTTCTCACCAGAAGCCACCACCAAAAAAAAATTACAACTGAAAAAAAAATATGGCCCACTGAAGATCAGTGTCCCAGCTATTTAGTCTGTCCCTTGAACCTAGATGTTGCCTGATGCCTATATAAAAATATGGTAGGAAGTCTTTAATTTCTAAATTCCACATTTAGATGCATTCTAACATGATGATGATTACCTTGCATTTTCAGTATCTTGTTTAAATGTCACAGTCCTTCAATGCTCCAGCTGTTTGTGGTTCTTTGGCACGTGTTGCAATGAGGTTATCTTGGCAAATTTCTGACTGGGCTGGACTCCATATCTCAGAAACCACGGCCGTGGCTGGCAGTGTTTACTCCCTAGGTGACTATTTCAGCAAGTACTGAATGAGTGTGGAAACCAGATGAGGGCTGAGCCACGCTGGCAGAGTGACACAGGGAAACCCAGGCTGCATTCGTCCATGCAGCACCTTTCAGCACATAAATAAAGGACTTGAGCCCCTGGAGCTGACAACCCAGCGTCTTTTGCAAGTGGCTAAATAAATAAACAAAAATGCCTTTGATAGCTGCCCTAAAACTGCATATCCTGTTGCTAACCTGAGATAAGCACAAGCCCTTTTCATATGTGAGAACACATGTGATCTGAGGGCCTCACACTGCTGCTGTCTCTCTTCCCTTTCCTCTCTAAAATGCCAACACTATTGGAAAATCAATTTTATACAACTTGTCCACTGCTCGCTGCGCTGTTGCCAAGACCCCAGAGTAGTTCACAGCACGCTGCTCTTTGTGCCTAACAAGCTCCTGTGCTGCAGGACTTGTCAGCCCTGCTGCTCTCTGCCTGTGACCCAGCTGTGTGCTAACCTAGGTGGCTACTGCACCTCCTTTTGCAGATAATAAACCACAAAACAGCATTCTCAGCTAGTGAGATAAAAGGCATTTCTGGAACATATGCCCAGTTCTATTATTCTTTATTTATGTAGGCCTTCCAGAAGGCTTCTGTATGTATGGAGAACTTCCCGAAAGGCTTTGGAAGAGATTTATATTCCTGAAGAATATTTAGAATTTATAGTATCTTTTTTTTTTTTTTTTTTTACAATCCTAGCTAAAGGCCCCAGATAACAGCAGTACTTGATATAGTTGTCTGCCAAGAGGAATGAGGGAGGGACAGGCATTCTTTGTTGCATAACTGCTGCTGGTCATTGGCCATGCTTCAGCACAGCTCACAAACAGGCTTCTGCAGAAGGGCTGTCATAGACATTTAGGATCTGCAGACTGTGCTTGAAGAGCTCTACAGACCTTCATTCATGCACCTGACAGAATGCAAACCTGGCCTAATCCCTGGGAACAAGGCTCCCACACAGATGGTTTTTACAAAGAGTGCACTCTGTGGTTGCCCCACTATTGGACACAGCAAAGGCCTCGGGAAAGAACAAAAACTTTGATCTGATGTTGTCCTTTATTTATATAAATTTTGGAAGCCCTACCAGGAATCAGCTCTGGACTTCTACAGAAGGCTTTCTCTTGCCATACACATATGCTTTTCCCAGGTTACCCATGATACAGGTTCAGAAACACCTGATATTTTATCACAGATCACCACACAAAGACTCGGGTTAAGTTTTTTCTACTACTCTCTTATTTTCTTTTTCATTTTCTCACCCACCATCCATATATCCATTGTCTTCTCACTACCCCTTTACAGTCCTGCTGTGAACACACCTCCAGTCAAGCCAGCTGGCCTTGGCTCACTCAACCAGTGTCTCAGGCAGCTCTGAAGCCCTTCACAAAGTACAGCTTTTAAAAAGCCACTATTAGGGCAGGAGAGCAATTCCACTTTTTCTATAGGTATATGGCTGCTTTAGGCTCCTCTGCTTTGTATGAATTTCCCCAAGTTTTTCACTGTCAGATTTACTATATCCAGAGCAATACCGACGTCCCAAAATTAAATTCAGAACATTCTGTATTATCTTGTTCTGCAGCCAGTGCAATGAAACAACTCTGTGCTGCTTTCCAAGAGATGATTCTCCCATTATATTTCATAGCAATTCCAGTCAATTCAGAGCAAGTGCCATTTCTCTGCAGGTCGTATCTCTGCCTCCTTTCTCTGTAAAACTATTTGATGAAGCATTTATTTTGGCAATTTCCAAATACATTTTTGTATGCTTTTCCCTCATGCTTCTCCCATTTTCATGCAATAGGATATTGTGCCCTCTAAGATAATCAGATGGGTGTAGGGACTGAGACTTCAGCTGCTGTGAGTTGGCAATGCCATAATGTCCTTGGAGTTGCAGTGATTTACACCAACACTGGTTATTTATTTTCTCACATATTAGTTTTAATACAACTCTATTAATATGGGTAATATTTGTCATATGGTCACTTTTTTTTGGTAGGAATTAAGATCTTGTGATTTTATAGTACCAAACACAGCAGCAGATCTGACTGTAACTAATCCAAACTTATTGATATACAAGTCATTACCTGGCTATATTTACACGTGTCTGGAGAAGGAAAGATCCAGCAATCAATGGCAGTCTCCATCTACTTATGCCATACATTCCTCCCTACAGCACACACTTCATGTTTCCAAAGTTTCTGATTTCAGGCTTTCTGGTGGTCCTGGTCTTTAAGGCAGTAATAAATAAGACACTTTGTTCTGCTTCAGGAATATGGCTGGCCAAAGGCATTTATCTGACATTAAATAAAGATATTTTATTTGATTAAAAAAGCCTTTTGTCTTTTTCGATCCAGAATTTGGCGTTCAAGTACAGCAAAATAACCATCTAAACCACAGACAGGGCAGGCAGCTCAGCAGAATTACTGAGAATAAAAAGACTTTGTTTCTGTGTGACAAAAGCCTAAGTTGAACGATTTGAAAATTCATTTATTGCTCATCTAAACCACAACAGGTTTCTACTGTTGCAAATGTCTCCCTTTTCCATTCTTAATATGTTTGCTATAGACCCATATCCTCCCCTCTGAGTTTGCACATGTTTGGTCACAACATACCAGCAGAAAGAAACCACAGTGATCACTAAAGATGCCACTACAGTGAACATCTACAAATTCCATCCTACCCAGTAATTATTCTGAGAACTACAAGGGGATAGGCACTGAATTTCTGCGCACCCCATAATATGGAAAGTTCTAAGAAAGTCTTTGCAGTGAAATATCAAGCTTGTGGAATTGGGAATGCAATGTGCAAATCTTTTTAATCCATAGTATTCAATATCAGTGTGAGAAAGGGAAGAGTTCACTAATACAATAATATAAGAATATATGTGATATACGAATGAATATAACAGCATTGTTCTCACATATTCTATCTCACATACATTAATGGTGGTTTTTATTGTGATGCCTTTACCATCCCTAAGACAGGCTAAAGCAAATTGTTTTCTGCTTCATGTTGTACATTTTCCTCAAAAGGCCCAAACTGGAGGTGGAAAATGTGGCTTCTGGAATCTGTAGATGTGCAATTTTGCCCTCCATCAATAAAGTCAAGCGCCTGGGAAAGTCCTTGTGGGACCAGGTGTTCAGGAGGGCTGGAGCTGGGCTGGCAGCTTCAGCTGGGAACAAGGATTTCATTTCCACCGTGTCTGTGCCTGAAGGTGGAACAGGCTGTGGTACTGCCCCAGCCCAGCTGGGAGCGTGGCCATGGGCCAAACAGCCCAACACATCCAGCTTTTCTTTCAATTATTGGATCACAGAATGTTAAGGGCTGGAAGGAACCTTAAGGATCACCCAGCCACTGGCAGGAACACCTTGCACTAGACTGGGCTGACCAAGGCCTTATCCAACCTGGCCTTGAACACTGCCACGCTTGGGGCTTCCACAGCCCTCCTGGGCAACTGTTCCAGTGTCTCAACACCCTCACAGTAAAGAATTTCTTCCTAATACCTAACCTAAATTTCCTGTCTTTCAATTTGTACTCGTTACTCCTCACTACTCACTCAAAGTGAAGTGCTCCTCTTACAAGCTCCGTGGCAGGGCTCCGGCCCGCTGCAGAGCCGCAGCCGCGCTGCCCGAGGCGGAGCGGGCGGCTGCCGGCGGAGCGGCCCGGCGCTCCCCCCGCTGCC